>CM073644.1:26914051-26946375 GCA_037074605.1 Trachinotus ovatus
GTGTGTGTGTGTGTGTGTGTGTGTGTGTGTGTGTGGAGCTATTTGTCAGAGGTCAGATCGTAGGCCTCCCTCTCCTGCATTTGGCCACACGTTCTCATCACATCACGTCTTGTTGTCTCTGGCGATGGAGCCTGGACGGTCTCTTCTGGTATGTCACATGGTCACATGGAGCCCTGGCAGTCTGCGGGAGAAGACACTCGCTGCACTCGTGGCATCCAGTAAGGACATCTGTCCATGTTGATGGTGGTCGTAAACCCTCCGCCTCACACACAGCAAAGCTCCTCTGTGGGGTTTAGGCAGGATCAGGACTGACATCCTGGGATGTGGAGAAACCGGCGTGTGACTGCAGCAGAGAGCTGGAGCACAACATTACCCCACACAACAGCCAACACACAGGGAAATCTTTCCCCTCGACTTCTCTGCTCCGCTGCCACAGGTCCATCATCCGGGACGTCCAGGTCCAGAAAAGACATAAGCTTCTCTGTTTTGTAGGAGCGGTTGTGATGTTAGCTCCTCCCCGACCTGGGACATCCACAGATGCTCTCTGTCCAATAACATTTCTTCCCCTGCAGCGTTTTTGCCAGCTTTATCCACGAAGATGAACGTGGGGCAGTTTTCCTAGTGTCCATTTAAAATACAGTAAATCCACAGTTTCACAGAACCTTAACCTGTTTGGTTACTGAACAGACATCGTACCTGGACACACTGATCCTGGAGTCCTCACACATTCTCTGTGTCTCTCAAAGTAACTGCTTCATCCTTAGTTTATGTTGAACAGTGTTCACATCACACAGTTTAACTGAATTATTCACCATGTCAACAATAACAATTTCTTGCGTATCTGAATATTTCCTGCCTCTCTCTCCTGTTGGAGGCAGCCTTTAGATCTGACTGTAAAACACAAAACACTCAGTATATTTCTAAATGTCAGTAAAAATGTGAACCCAGTATTGTGCTGAAACATGTAGGATGCACGTCTCACCTGTTGCTGCAGTCGTTTGCAGTCGTCCCCCTTTGTCTGTTTGGTAACGAGACCAAAACACCTGAGCTTTCAACTGAAACCGGAATCAGCTGTGTTCGGAACGATGATTACCTCCTTTCATTGTAAGGTTTTCTACATATTTCAATATGGCTACTGCAGACATGTGTGAAATTTGCCTTTATTCTGTTTTAACTGTGTTTTTAACAGTTTTGAAAATAGTCTGTTAACATTTTAAAACTGAGCTGCAAATATTTAGTGTTTTGCAGGTGGTGGAGTGCGGACGAGAAAAGAGCTCATGGATTTTGGAAAATGTCACTGAACACATTTCATATGAAAACAATGAAAAATGATTCACAGTTTGGTCCAAACAGATTGTTTTGCTGACCAATGCATGTTAGCAGTGACTGCAAATATTATACATTTTATTACAGTTCGATCAGCGTTTTAACAAGCCGTCTTCCTTTGCTTTCATGGACTTCCCGTTTCATTGCAATAAAACATTATTGTGATCACAGTAGCGGTTCATACACAGCTTCTGTAAAAAAACTGCCTCATTTAATAAAGTCTGACTGATAAAAACACAATCACTTCCTCCTGAGCACAGAAAAACTGACATGAATAAAACTTTCTGTTTGTTGTTTTTGTTAAAAAAAAAACTTGATTGAATACTTTGATTAAATAAAAAGTTAAACACATATTCAAAACAAATAATCACTTTTTCAGAGGAGAGGAGCACTTGTGCTTGTGATGGGCTCAGCGTCTATAGTTTCAGAATCTGAACCATGTTTAAAGGTGAAGATATTTTTATTTTTTTATGTTTAGGAAAGACACACAAGCCCGAGGCGTGGCTGGTGTGGGGTCGAAGCCACAGT
Source organism: Trachinotus ovatus (assembly GCA_037074605.1). Lineage (NCBI taxonomy): Eukaryota > Metazoa > Chordata > Actinopteri > Carangiformes > Carangidae > Trachinotus > Trachinotus ovatus. The sequence continues at coordinate 26,915,906 of CM073644.1, forward strand.
AAACATTTCATGTGTCACATTTCACGTCCTCACACCAAACTGCCGTCAAACTGTTTACCTAATTAATAAAGTTATAGACTGTGACCAACACCTGTTTCTTAGCAACAGCACACATATCAGTGCATGTTAAACATTTTCACATTGGTTTAGGTGTCAAGCTTCATATGTTCATATATTTTATTGTTAATATTCCTGCTTAAATATATAGAAAGATCATAGACAAGCCATGTTTCAGCTTCCTGTTTTTGGTTTCCAGTCTTTCTAATTTTCTGAAATTCTTTTCCAGTTTATGAACATTTGAAACCTGAATATTGGAAATTTTGTGCCAAGAAAAAAAAAAATCTGATTTACTTTATCTTAGTCCAGCTGATTTTAAAACACCAGAAAGTGTAAGTGTGAGGGTCTGAGAGGCGTCAGGCTGACCGTCTGTCTGCCACATCTACTGTGGGATTTCATGAGCCTCTGTGTTTTGATGTTAATTTTAGCTTTGCTGTCAGAATTAGCTGTTACAGGTTGTAAAACTGTGTTCAAATGTTTTATAGTGAAATCATGACCTGTAAAATATTTTATAAGTGTAATACATCATAAGGTGCCGCGCCCACATGGCTTCATGAAGGAGTATGAGCTCGTGCAGAGGCCTGTGAGGTAATCATGTTTAATGAGTCAAATAAACAAAGTAGGATGCTTGTGCAGCAGTGAGGTATGAATCATAATAGAATATATATGAACATTTTCACCATTTAGAGACACAACCGCTTCCTGGAAACGAAATAAATTACTGTGTCAACTGTTTTTTAAACACGTCTTTTGATATTTGCTGTCAGCTTTGGCTGGATAACAAGACAAGGCACATATTCCAGTGAGAGAAGTGAGCTGGACTTTGTAAAAAACTGTAAATCCCAAACTGAGGTTCAAGGCTAAGATTTAGTTTCCAACAGGCAGCAGTTTTTACCAAACTCATAATACACTGGCTTGTGAACACAAAATGGCAAAAAGTTAGCAACTAGCTGGTAGAGAAAGTGCAACAACTAACAACTACATAAATATATATTATTTTGGTCCCATGATGGCAATAAATAAAAGTGAAGGAACAACCTAAATATAATTCATACTGTGGAGAATATGAATGTGTGTAGCAAATTTCATGGCAAGTCTAGTAGATGTTGAGATATTTCAGTCTGGACCATGAGCACTGCCGTCACTTTAGCAGCTAGCGTGGCTAAAAGATAGACTTGTGGCATTTGGGTGACATATTCATTTATTGCAATGAACGTAGCAAGTGTAGGTTAGTCCTGTGCTCTGGTCAGACTACGCAGAGCAAATAAGAAAAAACACAGACTATCAACTTCGGATTCAGCTTTAACTTTTTGTGACCAAATATAGAAAAAAAGCCTCTGAAACAAACAACAACATATAGCAGTGAAATATATGGACCTACAGTTTTCTAGGGAAACTCCGGTTGTGCCCAGCACAGATAAAACCCACAGTGAGACTGCTCCCATAAGGAAAGTGTTCTGGAGTAGCTGAAAGAGGCTGATCCTGGTGTAATCGAAACCTGCGGTGCGTTTGTGTCCATCGGGAAAAGAGGTTTTGCCGTGTTTGCCCGTGTTGTTACTTTCTGATACCGAGTCACTGGGGCGTCCAGTCTGGCCTGAAGAAATAGGACTGCTCATTTTAACCTTTTGTCTTATTAAGACTGGTAAGTAAACAGCATTGATGCTAACGTTAGCTATGTAGCAACAGCAAAACTTATAAATAGCTCATTTAAAGAAAAAGTTTATTACTTCAGAATCAGAATCAGAATCAGAATCGCCTTTATTGTCATTATACATAGTACAACGAAATTTGAGCGCTGCTCCCTTGGTGCAAACAATGGTAATTAAATAAAATAAATAGAAACTTAAAGAGAACACAAAATTAAAATAAAGGAGGTATAAAAGGGCAAGTGATATGTACAGCTATTTACACGTGGTATGAATGAAAGCCCGATTATTGCACTTTAGGCCCAGTTTATTGCACAGGTAATTGGTAGTTATTATGTGATCATCCGGTCATCCGGATTTCTTTTTGTCCTTGTTGACTACAGTGATAGCCCTGAATTAATGCATTCTATTTATTATTTTCCATCTCATTTTCCATTAATGTTTTTAGTATGTTTTTATTGGTTATTTTATGTCTTTCTGAAGCACTTGTTGCATGTAACTTCTTTCGGCTGCATTTCTTGTATGCCATACAAATAAAATTAATTAGTATTTCTATTATTAGTAAAGTTGTGGACCTGAATCTTATGTAACACTGTGTTTACATGGAACCAACAGCCAGGCAGGAAATGCGAGTTGAACGTGTTTTCAGTGTCCTGTATCATTCATGGAGTGATATAAATCTTAATCATAAAATCTGGTGCATCATCCTGCAGTTCCAGACCGGACACAGTACACGATGTTTTCTCCTGCGGGATGAAAGAGGAGCCCCTGCAGGGTCAGGCCATGGGTTGAGGCTGAAGCTGCTCCCCGTGTCCCTTTTCACTGCGGCTGGCTTAGTATTTTACTGCCTAGAAGACCACAGGAATGTCCACGTCTTGGTTTTCTGTGGGTCATAATATTTTATTGCATCTCGGACACCATTTCTGTCTCCTTGTTTGGCAGCTATGCAGCGCGGCAACAAGTGTTTTGCGTTCCCACTGGGAGAGACTGGTGGGAAGACGAGGAAGGGTAGAAGAGGAGGGTATGCTGCTCAAACTGACCAGTAGGAGCCCAGATAGACCAGAGTCTGCAGAGAGGAGCAGCAGGAGACAGGTCAGCTCCAATAATAAAGAGAGGTAAGCAGAAAAATCTCTCTCACTAAACAGCAATAAGAGCAGGAATCTCTCTTTGGTTCAACAAGGGTTTGACTGATGTAGAGTTTCTGGAAGCTGAAGGAGATATTTTTGAATTAAAGTCGCCAGCAGCTGATTTGTTTGTGCTAATATTCAGAACCATATCTTTCCCATGATTTCCACAATTTGATTTCACACTTGCCAAAATAGGAAGGACAGCACTAATATAGTTAATCAGCTCTACCCTGTTTGTCTGGCACAGCTTTTATTAACTGTAGTACTGAGAGTCTGTTTACTCAGCTTGTCTGTTAAAAGCTCTGTCTTGGGCGAACGTCTCCATTTTAACATTGTGGGACTTTTAACTGTGTAGAACTTACATGGATCAGGACAACTGGCCTTATATTTACATTTAGTAATAAGTGCTTATACTATGACTGGCAAGAAATAAGCCCAATTCACATCCTCATAATTTTATAGGGACTGCTACAAAATTTTATTACCTGTGGTAACTGGTAACAAATCTGATTAGATCTGTTATTGAGACATTTAATTGATGCTAAGCCGCCTGTATTACAGCTCCATGCTTTGCTCTGGGACTGTGACTCAGTAGCGTTAGAGCGCTGCATGAATGAACACACTGTACTCTACACTATGCAGTGTTGTGAGCAGGCATAGTGAGCATTGTTGGAGCTGTGTGGGATGCTCAGTTTACAGAGTTAAGACTGATGTTAGATTTCATCTCAGTGTATTTTCAGATGAAGTGTTAAAATACTGATAGGCTCTGATAATCCTCTTCAATTATCAGTCTCAACCATCTGGTCTGAACTTCATCGAATTACATTAAAGGAAGAAGCTCAAAGAATTAACAGGGACTCAGGAGAGGGATTTCAGACACAGTAAACCTGTAAGTACTGCTCATTTCTTCAAATCAGTGTTTCTGTTTTTATAAAAGAAAACAGAGAAAAGTCTTATATCACAGAGAGACTAAACTGTATAAGATAAAATCATCAGGTCAGTGAAAACGTTGCTGGTTCTGGACACACTGAGTCGTGGCGGCTGCAGACTGAACTGGCCTCCTGACTCAGGATGTGTTAGGACCTTGTTGTGCATGATAACGTGAGTGAAATCCTCTGCACTCCTGGCAGTGACTTGTGAGTAGTGAGTGTTGGGGGGTCCTAAGTGAGTGACAACAGTCCTGCATGTTGTCAGCAGGATTGAGTCGTCCTCAGCGCAGTCGATCAGACGCAGCTGAGCCGGGCGGCGTGGAGACACGGAGCTATTCCTGAGGGAGGGGGGAGGGAGGATGGGGGAGGAGGGGGGAGGAGGAGGAGGAGAACCCTGCTCTGGAGCGACAAACACTCCTCACATTGTCGGCTATAAAAAGCAAAGTCCCTTGGCATGTTATAGGCCTGTCAACCAAACATGTAAATATTTCAAAAGAGCACAGTAAAATACAGAGTAGAGGGTTTCATTTTAATTTTAATTTTAATTTTCTCTGTATATTGTTGTTATAATCGTGTGTTTAAGGTGTATTTCTACACAGATGTGCTCTTCTGAGGGTCGATGTGTCTTTAGTGTCTTTACTTTTTACTACGAGGAAAAATGTGGAGAAATGGGAACATATCAGGATATAGCAGGTGTACAGCAGAGGTGGAGGAGGAGGTGATGAAAAGATGAATAAGAAATAAGATGGAGGGAGAGAGAACCCCCCCCCCCCCCCCACTGTGAATGGCATGTCTGCTATTTGTGGAAGAGGGCGGGAGAGGTTTTCATTGCAGGAAGATACAGTAGAAGCACTGACGAGGGCGATGACCACGGTCCAGCCGTCACTTTAGATTCTGCAAACTGTGAGGTTGTGGACGTGCTGTTGTCAAGATGTCAATCAACGAAGGAAAATCTGATTTAGCCACTTGAATTAAAAGATGATATTATTTACTTTTCTTATCGACATTAATAAACATCAATGGCCTGATTTTACTGACAGGTATCGGGAGCCTGATATAGCTCATTCCTCTTTGCCAGGGGCCTCCATCATTGTCCAGACACACACTGAGCCACTGGGCGGTATGTTCCTTCAAGGCCATGAACATGGTCACACTAGTTTATTTTGAGCCAATCCCACAAACACTGCCCAGCTGCTGGAAGAAGGTAGTAGACAACTAAAGGCTGAAAATAGAAAAAGTTTGTGAAGCCTTTGGAATGACCTTGTTTTCTGCATTAACTGGTGATAAAATGTGAGCTGACCTTCATCTCAGTCACATGTATAAACAAACACAACGAGCTGAACTAAATTCACACAGATATTTATGATCTTCTGCATCTTTATTGAATATACCCATCAGACATTCATTGTGCTGTGGAAAAGTAAGCCGACCTTTGGATTTAATAAGTGGTTGAACCTCTCTGGGCCTCAAACAAAACAGCCCCCCTGACATGATCCTGATAGAGACCTGGATAAACTTGGGAATTCATTTTCCCCTCAGTGACGTTGAGTTGTCCAGCCCCCCCCTCCCGTTTACAGTCAGTGTGTCTGACTCTGGACTTTCCAGCTTCAATCAGCAGCTTGATCATGAATCTTCTGAGATCTATTTTTTGCAAGACATGGTTCATGTCAGCAGAAGCTTCCTCTGAACAGCAAACTCAAAATGTGTTTTTCAGAAGTCAGTGTCTCTAACCTGACGTTTGAAGGGGTTCACATACTGTTTGAATGATGTATTTGGAATGTAAAAAACAATACAATGATTTATGTGTCATTAGTTAAAGTAAAGTGTGTTTGTTCATAATTGTGATTAGAGGAAGATCTGACCACACGTCTGCCAAAAAACTGCAGTGTCCAGCAGAGTAATTATCTACTCACCCTTTTTAAAATGAAACAACAATATTTGTGATCTGTTTTTAAGAGTCAAACAAACCTTTTTCAAACTGAATTCTGGCCTTTATTTATAATATGTTCCATTGATAATTTCCAGTTGTGTATAACACTGTCCTCTTCTTGTTTATCTCACTTTGCTGTATCCAGTAGCTGCTCTAAAAACCTAGTTTCCCCACAGGGATCATTATAGTTTCATGTTTTCTTCTCACCCTGTTGAAGCTGCCCCGCTCAATGGGGGGTCGTAACCAAGCCTCCTCCAAAAGGCCAGGGGAAGCCCTGGAGATAGAGACACCAATAGGTTTTTAGGTTGGAGGGGCCTAACACTATGTATAGCTTTGAAAAGAGAGAAGAGGGCATCAGGGGCTGAGGAGACGGGGAAACCTTTGCCCCCCGTGGATCCAGGGCTATGGAGTAAGGAGGGTTTGAAAACCAGGCAGAGCGGAGAGGACGAGCCGTGACCTTCCTGCACGTTTCCAAACGTGACATTCCAGTTTTTGTTTAGATTTTGTTCTGAATTGATTTGTCAAAGCAGATTTTGTTTCTGCCTTGACAGAGGAAAGAGGAAGACGCTGAGGAAGAGTTTCGGATCTTTACTCTTCGTTCAGGTGCAGCAACAGATCAGTGAGTATTTTTTATCTACTATGTACTATACTAGTATTTTTCTATTTTTATACCACTTCACTAGTACCAATGTGAAACCGCACATTAAGATATTCAAGGAATGTGTTTTTATTCCTGTAAATTAAGTTTGGAAATAAAAGTCAGTTGTTGAGTCCAGTGTGAAACAGAACGAAGTATCTCAATAATTATGGGATGGATTTCTGTGATATTTGGCACAAACACAAGGTGTGAATCCCAGTGACGCCTGATGAGACCCAACTTTTTATTGTGTCCAGAATTTCTATCAAGGTGCTAAACTGACCTAATTCCAGTATAGGCTGCATGCTAATGCTAATGCTAACAAGCACACAGTAAGCATGCCAAAGAGGATTCAGACATTTAAAAAATATATATATATATTAGCTAATACCTTACTTTAGCATACATTATGTTAGCATAAAAACATGCTGTACACAGCCACACATAATGTCAGTGCTACAAACAATGAAGGAATCATTTTGTTGACACTTTATCAAAACTAAACCAATTTTGAATGCGTTCAAGTTTTTGGTGAACAACTAATGTAAATGTGTGCTGAAGCACCAGCAGGTGGCAGTGATGCACCAGAAAGCTGATTGTCAACCGCCAAAAAACATGAGAAGAAGAAGAAGAACCGTGTGCTACAGTACAGCAAATGAACTGCTGCATGATTTAGTTCATGCAGGCTGAATGAATTAACCTTTATTACATCTCTTCTTTCACTGTCTACATAAATAGTGAAGTAACACTGAATGCTAAAGAACAAAGTTAGAAGATAAGAGTTCAGCAAAGTTTGACAAATCACAGTCTGAGATAAAGCAGCGACCACAGGAGTAAACCAGACTTCCTGTGGCGCCTCGCTCACATGACTGGTCGCTCTGCCTGTGTGTTTCTCTTTCTTACCTGTCCAGTTCTATCAGACCTCCAGAGGCTGGAGAAGAGGGGGCAGTGGGGTCACGAAGCCCAACGTGGACTGCAGCACTATGGGAAGGAAGGACAACGACTGTGGCTCCTGGAGAGGAGGTAACGTCATCTCCACTTGTGTTTTGGTCATTTTACTGATATTCACATCTAGTGCAGCTCACACTGAGTCAGTATGTAACATAAGATCTCAACAAATAAGTATTTAGTAATACCTGCAAGTACATTTTCATTCAATTCATTCATTCAATTCATTATAGAAGTTTATTTTAAATGTTCTTAATTGTGTGTGTCCTTCTTTTTATTTGTGTGTGTGTGGTTTTATTAGCTTGTCCATCATCAGCCTGGATCTGAACCATGTTCTCGTCTCCTCTGATGGGAGTTTTCACAGTGACTGAAATCACCTCTGTCTCTCTGATTGTAGATGATGACGACCCCAAAACAGAACGAAACACTGAGGGAAAAACTGGAGGCTTCAACCAGCGCCCCCACTGCACCACCCCAGAGACTGATAACTCGGTACGATAGTCTTCATCTTGTTCCTATTCCTCTTATATTCTAAAATACAGTAAAATACAGTTTTTGCTGACTGCTTATTTAGTATGATCTAATTCTGCGCAGCAGTGTAATGTAACAAGACTGTCTAGTTATCCACCGTTAGTGTTTGTTTTACCTGTCAGTTCTCTGAACAGGTGAGTTTCGTCCAAAAACTGGTGTCGTCTATGTTTTGTGTTGTTAAGACTTGAGGTCGACGAATCAGTTCTAAAGCTGCAGCAGCCAAAAGTGAGAGTGTCCTTATTTGTTTTGTATGTCATGGTTACAATAACAAATATGCAGACTGTACCAGGAGCAGTGTACCTACCTTCGTAGCCATGGTTGCTATAGTAACAGTCATGTCTTAGTTAGGTTTATGAAAAGATGGTGATCTGGGTTAAAATAACTTCCTCAACAATAGATGATCTTTGTTGTCATGGTTACAATAATAACAGTGAACGGTCATGGATAATAGAAACAACATAAACTGCTCCTGTCACATAGGAATCGAACACCGCTCTCCTGGGTCATATTCATCCATCCACCCCAACCTCCTCCTGACGTGGACTCTGTCGCTCTATAAACTACGTCACCGCACTTTTCCCTTTGCTCCTGTCATCACTACTACGACCACTAGATGTCACCTAGCAACAGAACCTCACTCTGAGTCATAGTAACCTGCTGACAGACGACCTGTGACCTCGGTTGTTACGTGACAACAGTCTCAGTTATTTTTGTGGCTTGATGATACACGAGGACAGACCTGGGTTTTTGTTCCTCTTCTTGTTTTCAATCCTCTGTGATATAAGTTTTTTCTGTATTTTGAAATGTCTCCCTGTCTTCTTGTCTTGTCCATATGTCGACCTCTATGTCTCGAACCTGACCACCAATACCTGCCTTCATCCCTTCACCTCATCTCCCATTGGTCCACCATCCTCCTCAGCCCGGGGACAACTCGCTCCGCCTTGAATCTGCCTCTCTCTGTGACAGCGCTGTCAGTGCTGATGATGATGACGGAGTGAAGAAGAGTCCCAAGGGAGGGAGCTGCAAGGACGACGAAGAGGGTCACCTGGTCTATGACGTCGGCCTGGTAATGAAAGAGAGATGTACGCAACACTTTCCTTGATCTCTAATGTCTGTTCTGTTGTGATGTGGCGACTTTCTAACATGAGGGTCGCAGGTCGCAGTCGCACCACCAGTGAGTTCCTGCCTCTGTCTCCGGAGGTCATGACTCTAAGGTTTCTCCAGTGGCTCCAGCTGAATCAGCACCGATGAGGTTGTTAGTTGAGTGAACACAAACCAGACTCACAGGCTAAAGAACAGCAAAGTGTTTGAAAGTACTTAGACTTTTTATCTAATTTAACAACATTAACGACATTAATGTGGAGGCAGGTTACAGCCTGATCAACCACAGTCAGTTTGTTCTGAATCCTGTTTATTTTGGTGGTGGTCACTTATGTATTTGCTGTAGCTGCAGGAGCCTTTCAGCACATGGTTGATGCTGCTCTGATGAATGTGTGTGTTTCCCCAGACGAGGTCGTCTCTACACTGGGAGAAGGAGCCTTCGGAAAAGTGGTGGAGTGTGTCGACAGAGACAAGTAAGAAAAGCAGAAGCAGTTTAATCGTCATGTAATCATCATGTTTATGGGACTGATGCAGGTACTTCTTTCTTTTTCTGTGTGTGTGTGTGTGTGTGTGTGTTCCTGTCTCTACGTTGGACAGAGACGAGCATGTCGCTGTGAAGATCGTGAAGAACTTTGAGTGTTTCCGTGAAGTAGCGAGGTCTGAGATCACAGTGCTGGAGGAGATCAACAGCCTGGACGACGACAACAGCTTGTGAGTTTAGATCCTCAGTTTAACCAAGTCGATCCTTTGTTGAACCAGGTGCTGCAGGTAGGTGCATCACTTCCTCTCTCTCTGCTGCCAGCGCCTGTGTGAGGATGCTGGACTGGTTCGAGCACGAGGGTCACGTCTGCATCGTGTTCGAGCTGCTCGGCCTCAGCACCTTTGAGTTCCTGCGACTGAACCAGTTCCTGCCGTTCAGCGTGGAGCAGATCAGACACATGGCCTTCCAGATCTTCAGAGCCGTCTGCTGTGAGTCAGGTGTCCTCGCAGTGACCTGTACCTGTGACCTCTGACACCTGACCTCCTCATCTGTGGCAACTTTCCATGGCGGTGATCTCAGAGATTCTTGTTCTTAGTGGAGGTCGTTTTAGCCCTGATTGTTAGTGACATCATCCATCAGCAGCCAATAATATAAAAGTCTGATGTTCTTGTACAACACTGTGGAGAAAACAGTCTGAAATATTCAACGTTTACCAGAAGAAATATCCAAATACAAGAAAGTGCTAAAACAAGCAGCTCAATAATCATTTAGCTGATCAACTGAAAAATAACTATAATTTGGCTAATCTATTAATAAGTTTCATCATGTATAGAGTAAAAGTTAATTATGTAAATATTCTAATTTTACATGTTTCTCTTGGTTTTACTCAGTCGTGACTGTTCCAGTGAAAAAACAAAATCATGTCTGACGGAGATTTTTCATAATAATAATAATAGATTTTAACTACATGACTATTGTGGCCAAAATAATTTATGATAATGATATTGTCACAATATCAATACAAAATTAGAAAAAAAACCCAAAAAGAACAAAAGGAACAATTACACTCAGTGCAGGTGAAAAGGCAACAAATGAACGAAGGAGCCACAACATCTGTCATCACCACGTTATCACATGTGTATTAACACACTATCGATATTTATCATTGATACCTGTTTATCATGACACCACTTTAACACATTACAGAGTAAATGACCCGTCAGTGAGCAAACAAATCCACAGTTTGCAAAATCAGTAGTGAAAACAGAATTAGAATATTTAGCTCCTGGTTTTGGTGGAGCAGGAATCTCAGAGACTGATCTGATGAAACCAGGACGTTTGAAATCAGATCCACGCAGACGGACGAAGGTTCAGCAGGGTCAGAGTGCAGACTCACACTCATCAGGATCTGAGGAAACCTTTTGATAAATGTGCTGTGAGAAGAAAGAAAACCTTCAGTGAATGCACAACTACAACTTGTGTGTTTTTGTGTGTTTCACAGTCCTGCATCGTAACAAACTGACCCACACAGACCTGAAGCCAGAGAACATCCTGTTCGTGTCCTCTGACTGCGGCGAGGGGACGGAGACGGTAAATACCAACTACTACTGCACAATGTCGTCCCAAAGTTTGTCCGGTTGTAAAGAGTGTTTATCAGTGTGTGTGTGTGTGTGTGTGTGTGTGTGTGTGTGTGTGTGTGTGTGTGTGTGTGTCTTTAAGGAGAGGAAACTGAGGAGTCTGGATGTGAAGGTGGTGGACTTTGGCACCGCCACATTTGACCACGAACACCATGAATCTCTGGTGTCAACACGCCATTACCGCGCTCCAGAGGTCATACTGGGTACACACAATTCACACACACACACACACACACACACAGATATACTAAACTGGACCAGTATGTTCAATAATCCATGTTTTATTTTAAACCGTGTGTCTGTGCTCAGATCTCGGCTGGAACCAGTCATGTGATGTTTGGAGTCTGGGCTGCGTTCTCATGGAGTTTTACCTGGGACGTACACTGTTTCCGGTACACACACACACACACACACACACACACTCACACACACACACACACACACACACACACACACACACACACACACACACACACTCACACACACACACACACACACACACACACAGAAACTGTGGTAAGACTCTCTGCCTGTTTTTGTCTCAGACCCACGACAGTAAAGAACATTTGGCCATGATGGAGAAAATCCTGGGACCGATTCCCTCCCACCTGCTGAGACGGACCAGGTGACCACACACACACACACACACACACACACACACCATGTATTCCTACCTTCTGCAGACCTAATCATTTTAAGTTACATCTGCACGTTGCTGACTCTGCCTCTCTATGATGCTTTTATGAATTAACAACATTAATTCTTGAAGTTGAATCAACTTGATGAACTAACATCCACATCTGCAGCTTTAACCTGTAACTTGATCAATGCAAATTTAGGCTAAAGGGAAAAAAAGGGAAAATACAACTTTTGCTACTTTTGTGTTAATTAATTTAGGCTGTAGAAATGATCTTATATGTTCTTGGATCAGTTTGGAATCAGTGCACAATCCATCCATCCATCAATCCATCCATCCATCCATCAATCCATCCATCAATCCATCCATCCATCCATCCATCCATCCATCAATCCATCCATCCATCCATCCATCCATCAATCCATCCATCCATCCATCCATCCATCCATCCATCCATCAATCCATCAATCCATCCATCCATCCACCCATCCATCCATGTGTTTGTTGGATTTTCTTTTATATTGATGAACCAACTTCTCCACTTCATTCATGCATTACATTTTTGTGATATTTCAGCTTTTAAAAGATGCAATAAATGCATGAAAATTCATGCAAAGATTTTAGATGACAAGACTAGAGGATTGAGCACCTGCAGTGTGTCCGTCAGTATCTATGGTGACAGCTGTTTCCTGCTCATGGTTGAAAGTACTAAGCCTCACAGTTTATCTGTTTATACCATTTATTAAATGTGAGTGTGGTGTGAAATGGAGAGAAGAGAAAGGTGTGTCTATCTTACCTGCAGCTAATTATAACCTGTGTGTGTGTGTGTGTGTCTGTGTGTCTGTGTGTGTGTGTGTGTAGGAAGCGGCATTACGTGCACAGCGAGCGTCTGAACTGGGACAAGCAGAGCGCCACCGACGACTACATCAGGACGCACTGTAAACCACTCAAGGTACAAATGCACCTGTATCAGCCAATCAGCTGAGGCCGTGAGGTAGAGGTGGCAGGAACAGGAAGTGAGAGGTAGTGTCTGTCTCTCAGCAGTACATGCAGAGGAAGAGCGTGGAGGAGCAGCAGCTGTTCGACCTGCTCAGCTGCATGTTGGAGTACGACGTCTGCAGACGGATCACACTGGAGGAGGCGCTGTGGCACCCGTTCTTCAGCCCGCTGAGGATGCAGACCCACCAGCGCAGTTAGCACGCACACACACACACACACACACACACACACACACACACACACACACACACACACACACATATTCAGCGTCTACCTCAGGCTGTGTTTTCAGTGATGATTAAACTGTTTGGGTTTGTAATTGTGATGGGTGATGGTCATTGACACTTACAGCTGTGATATCTGTGAGCAGCATTCCTGTATATTTGAAATAAATTTGCATGTCATGAAAAGTCACTTCTAATGCAGAGTAATTCCTCGTGTTCCTTCACAGTTTGTTAATAAATATTTTGCATTTTGTTTTTTTCAGTTCTCTTTTTTGTTTGTTTGTTTTGTTGGTTTTTTACAATGAACGATGACTACTATTAGAGGAAAGTCACATTAAAGTGATAGTTGTGGTTATTTGACTTGTGTGAGGTCAGTGTGTGAGCTGCAGTAGATTCAGACCCAGTCAGGAAGCAGCTGTGAGCACGTGCAGGGCGATGAGCTGCTGTGGACGGGGGCAGCAGAAAAAATTCACTCAGAATATTTTCAGCATTTTATCTTCCTGTCAAAACAGTGAAACATTTCCCTGTTAACCTGTTTGTTAATTGACTTAATTGACTTAATTGAATAAATTAAAACACAGCAGGTCTTCTACACAATTCTTTTACTTAATTACGTATTTCCATTGCAGTCCTGGGGTGTAAGGCAGACATGTATACGCTCCTTATGTCCTGTTTTACATTATTTTAAAAACCACGCAAGTACAAAAACAAGGTTTCACATCCATCCTCGGCTGATAACTGTCTGATCGTCTGACTGCTGGTGTTTCACCCTGTGTGGCTCCTTTTTAGAGACGTCACCGTGTCACCAGCACTCAGGAATTACCTTGGTGAGTACTGAGGAAGTGATGCTCAAAACTACAAAAATAAGATTAAGGTTGTAAGAAACCAGAAATGTTCTGTCCCAGCATGACGACAGTAATGTTTAAAACCACAGAGAAATAATACAGAATGGTCTTGGAGGGCGTATTCTGCACAGTACAACATTACACGACAAAACAAGCAAAGGTAAATCAGCTCCATCTCCAGCCAGGCTGATCAGACTTCATGTCGACGCTACAGTCTGTCATGCTGAAGTAAACGTTGGCCATCTAACCCCAAATGGAAATCCCTGACATCCACTGATTTAACTGCTTTGTTGATTCAGACTGCTGACACGTAAAGCGGGCGATATTTATCAAGATTCAAGCAGCCGAGGAAGTTTCCATGACTGAGTGGTTGTCCAGCTATAAAATATTACATGTGCTCAGATAAACAACAGGCTCGTCTGCTATCAGCTTAAAGCTACTAAATCACATGGATGTGATAAAGCAGCATTAAACAGCGAGGCCCATCGTTTGTGTATAATGTCGTGGGTTCCACTCTGTCTCATGACCTTTGCTGCCTGTTGTTTGTGATCTGTCAGTCTACTTGGCACAGAAAAGACATCACAAATCTAAAGCCAAGGAGCTGTGATTTGTTGGGGTGTAAATGTTGGAGGATAAGACTGAGAGTCTTATTCTCTGGTGATAAACCTGCAGATTTATGGCGTTATGAACTTGAACGAACCTTTAGATCTGGTTTCTAGATTACGGTCAGAATGGTGCAGGAGTAAAGCTTCATGCTGCAGAAGCCTTCACCTAATTCTTCATACTTTAAACAGGATGCAGCACTTTAGCTGAGCCACTCAGTGAGTATAGAATTTTATTTTAACTGCATGTTTCCTCAGGTTTGTCGTTATAACTGCTTCCTCTTGAATAGTGCTGATTAATGTTGAGATGCTTCTTCTGTGTTTTTAATGATTTTCTTTGATTAAGCAGCTCAACAAAACAGGTTCCTGTCAAATGGGGATTCAGCAGCTGGATATTAAATTCCTGTCGCAGTGTCAGTGACCTGACTGTAACCCAAGTCCTGAGCAGTGTTGAAAGACTGGACCGACAAAAACGAACCAAATCAGAGCCCAGAACCATAAAGAAGCTTTTGTTTGTTTTTATCAGTAAACAAACTTAAACCATGGTTACCATGAAAAATGCATAACAGAATAAAATAAAAGAAAAGTTTTTTTAGATAAAGTTACATTAAGGGGTTATACTGAGTTTTAATAAAATGCAATGACACTTGGTTTTTGACGATCAGCAGTCATTGTGTTTTGAGCTGAGTCTATTGAACCGTGGGCTCAGTAGAGCTTATTCTTTGTTGGTGGAAACAGCCCAAATAATAAAACCAGGCAGCTGGGGGCAAATCTCCTGATAGCTCAGAACCTTTTAGTAATGATGGAAAAGTTTCCCATTTTTCAATTGTTTATTTGCATCATTGGACAACTGAAGAATCAAGACTGAAGAGCTGGACATGTGAAGGGAAATGATACTTTACATGGTCTCAGTCATTAAATTACTGTTGTTTATCAGCAGGATTGTGTAAAAAAGAACTGAACTGATTTGCAGCAAACTCTATGTCTTTCTATGAAGTCTGGTGTATGATGTGTGACACTGGCCTTGGTGGAGGTCTGTGGTCTCCCCTCTAGTTGTATGTTATTTAGGACCAATCAGATTTATTGCTGCTGTCAGAAAAATGTGACACGTGGCTGTGGACGCCCCGCATACTTCACAAGACATGTGGCACCCACTTCGTGACACCAAATGTAGTCAGGTGTTGGGGGGGTGGGGTCAGTCAGTCAGTCAGAACCAAAATTCACTGCAAAAAAACAAATTGGTGATTATATTTTTTACTGCCCAAGTCAAAAACACCAATGAGCTGTGGAGAGTCTCAGTCATCCAGGTCATGGTATCTCTAACAGCCACAGGAGAGCAACTGGACTTGCTTGAGGAAAATCTTTATTTGGGTTTTTCTTTCATTTTCAACATTACAGGCCTCTTTCTTGTGGGTTTTCCCCCGGGCTGCACGCAGGCAGTATCCTCTGTAAGTCTCCGTGGACTTCTCAGCCAAAGCCTGTGAACTGGAGCGCTGAACTTCCTGCCTCCTGCTGCCACTGTCCTCTGACCCTTTGGTCTCACAGGAACCATGGAACAAATGTGCACTGGTGTCACTTCACCGGGCAGAAGTGGATCATCTGTGGTCTCATCATGTATCAGGTAAACTGACTGACGAGCCTAAACCTGGAGCTCTGCTCTGTTTAAGATCATTTGTATGAGAGACCACAGAGCTCACCTTCATTTACTCCTGCAAACAGGTTTGGCTTCCCCTTGAGTTTGTATAACACCGGTTTAATGATCAGACAGCTCGTGTTTTTTTTTAACCCACTCTGACTTATTCTCAGATTTCAGTAAATCTTTGGTGTGTACAATGGTCTTGTAAGCCGTGCTAGCAGCTAGCAGGCTGTGGTGCTTTCAACTAAATGCTAACTGTGCTGGTGTTAGCATGACAATGCTAGTATGCTGATGCTGAGCAGGTATAATGCTTATCATGGTCACCATCTTAGTTTTTGGGGTGTTTTTGCTAATTAGCACTAAACACTAAGTACAGCTAAGGCTGATGGGAATGAGTTTTTCTGGACAAATCAACATTTTAAAAATCAGATGATCACCAACTTTAATCCAGTTCATCATGTGGGGGCACAAATGTGAACCTCATGGTGGCACAAGAGGAACGTCAAGGGGCCACTAAAGTCGTGTAAATTCATCCTCTCGTGATCACGAATGTCTGCACAACATTTCATAGCAATACATCAAATATTAATAATAATATTATATTTATATTATTAATATTATTAATACCGAAGATGTGGACCAACACAAAGTTTGCACACTAAACCTGAAATTTCCTTGAATGCCACATGAAATGTGTTATTTTTTCACTGCCAACATATTATACTTCTACATTAGTACTGAATGAAAAACTGCAGTAAGAGAAAGGGAGCAAAGGTTTTGACTTTAAAACTTTATTAGATGATTGGTCTCAGGCCTAAAAGGACTGGGTAGAATCAGGCTGAGGCCCAGTAGCACTGTAAGAACAGAGTGAGCTGAGGACAATATAATGAACACTGCACCATTTCAAATTTAATATCAAAAATAATACTTTAAAGTAATGTGTATTATTTTTGGCTTATAGACCCGTGTTCTAGTTGTCTGTGTTTCTGAAAGCATCATTCACGTTAATAAGACGCTCTATCTCGGCATGATCTCTGTTTCTGTCTGTCTGGGCTTCTGGTTTCTCTCACGAGCCTCTCGTAGCAGGCAGGGCCACAGTCTGAGTCTCGTTGTTGCAGGTGATTGGCTGCAACAGTGAGGGGTTAACGGCGTCTCCACCAGAAACACAGGCCTGAGTCTGCACAGGTAACTGAGGGCTGTATCTTTCGGTGGTACCAGCCATCGACCTGCCTGTGAAGCAGGAAAACATGGCCGCCAACTGCAGCCGCACCTCCTTTTGCCAAAAGGCGTACACCAGGGGGTTGATCAGTGAGTTGGACAGTCCCAACAGCCACACATAATTCTCCAACACGCCAGCGAGTCCACAGGTTTTACACAGAACGTGAACTATGCAAACCACGAAGAAGGGACACCACAGCACCAAGAAGCAGCCCACGAGCACCGCCACCGTCCTCAGGGCCTTGACGTGACTCCAGTAACCACTTCTTAGCTGCTGATGCTGGTGGTGGTGTTGGTAATGTTGAGAGTCGCGGTGCTCAGCCGTCCTGGAACCTGCTTGCCTGACCTGACAGATCTGCTTCTGGTGGCTGCAGGCGATCTTCAGGATGTCCAGGTAGATGTAGACGAACACAGAGAGCACAGGGAAGAAGCACACGCTGAACAGGACGATGATGCCCACTTCATGAATGACGGAGAAGAAAGCGCAAAAGCCGTTGTAGCTCTCCGTGGCCTGCAGCTGCCGCACCATGACTGCGTAGCAGAGAACATGGGTTATTTCACATACGACGCTACGGCTGCTGACAAAGATTATCAAGAGAAAAGTCCTCAAACAAAAATACAACGTTCAGGTTCCCTGAGGCCACTGGATACTGGCTCCAAGAAAACCAGACCCAGGTGGTTTAACCGTTGAATGCATACCTCGGGTCAGACTACATTAACCCTTACTAGTTCATTAGCTTCATTCAGTCAAACACTCAGCTCCCTGGTATAACTCAAACTATTCTTTTTTGACAATGTTCTGGTCCCAAAATGTCTACAATGGTAAAAACACTGTTTTTCTTTACTGTTATTCTGTAAAAGGTTTATAGAGTTGCTTGATACCAGTTCGGCTAACGTTGGCTAGATGTTTAGCAGATGTTGGGTTCTGCTCGCACTAGATTGTCAATATTTTATATGTCAAGATGGCGTTGAGTGTGAGACGTTTGGAAGACATTGGATTTACTTAACCACACAACTTAAAACCAACAAAACATGAACGCCAGCTGTCGTCAGTTTTCTACATCAAATTGAAGTGTGCATTAGACGGCGTCCTGACATTGAACTTGGGTCACCTGACGTCACAGCCTACATTCAACCAAATATCAACGTGTAACGCTGTTGGCGCCCAGCTGCGTGCCAGCAGGGAAGATGCTCCTGTAGTTTAGACATCAACATCATTGGTATCATTTGGTCTCCAGTGGAAGACCTGGCTGTGCTCAGACAGACCCTTCATTCATCTCAGTGAGACCACTGCATGGACACACAGTGAATTCTTTAATCAGTTGCACATTTCAAGTCTCACCTGGTAAGAATCCCACAGTGATGGCGCTGATCCACAGAGTCAGCAGGGACCCGACTGCCGTCCCCTTCCCAGACAGCAGAGAGTACCGCAGCGGCATCTTGATGGCTGCATAGCGGTCCAGCGAGATCAGGAACATGGACATGATGGATGCTGTGCAGGGCGAGGTCACGAAGGCCATCCGCATCAGACACCGAGTCTTCCCGGAAGCAGGAGGTGTGGCGTTCGTGGGAGGGTCTGCGGTGACCTGGTACTGAGGGATGTTGTTGTTGTTGAAGTCTTCTGTGGCCAGGCCGGTGATGGCCACACCCACCAGGGCGTCGGCTAGAGCCAAGTTGAGGACAAAGCACCAGCTCTGGCTTCTCTTCTTAAGGAGCAGCTTTAGCAGAGCGACCGCCACCACCAGGTTGGTGGAGATGATGAGGCAGGCGGCGATGCTCAGGATCACACCCATCACCCGAGGCCTCACTCCGCTTTGGGAAGTGGGCTCGTTGGAGTCCATGCAGTCAGGGATCATGCTGACGGTGGGTTCAGGGTCTGCTTGTCCAGTCAAATATAACATGTTGATGTCAAAAAAAACAAAAAATTTTCAGCTGAAAGTCACAAAGTGCAGTTGAGATGGCTGCCACCGCTGCCACCAGAGTCTTCAGAGAGTCTTATCCGTTACAGCCGTGGACCATCATAACACAAAAGGTTCTTCGTTGCCATCACAAACAGCTGAGATTTACACAGAAACTAAATGGGTTAAAACTTAAGAATTTATACTGAAATATAAAATATGTCAAATAACTTGCTCCAGTATCTTGACATGCGACTGCACAAAGATTTCAAGCGTCAAACAGTTTGATGGAGAATCTTCTCAGCCAAAGTCCTGTTATCTTAATCCAGTGTCATGTGACGGCGCCGCAGTGACTGATGTCAGAGTTTTACAAACTGGTTCCTGAAACGTCCAGTCGATCTCACCGGTCGCATCACTGTCCTTCAAATCCCCATCTCAAATGCAGAGGGAGAGAAGCACTCACAGTGTTATCAGCAGGTCTCGCTCGTCCCTCCCCTCACACACACACACACACACACACACAGCCTATAGACCCACACACACACACACACACACACACACACACACACACACACACACAGCCTATAGACCCACACACACACACAGCTCCACATACACATAAGTAAGTAGCGTGCACTGATGAGCTGTTTGTGTTGCTGCGTCACTGGGGCTGAGACTGACCCTTGTCCCAGCCGCCTCCTGCTGGCTCCTTCCCAGCAACTAGGATCTTTATTTTTATCATAAATTCACCTCGGTTTATTTTTAATCCAGAAGATTCTTTAAACTAATACTTGAGCATAGTTGAAGATAATTTAACACAGAGAACCAGACCTTACATAGCTGGGGAAGAGATAAATGAATGAATGAATGAATGAATGAATGGATGGATGAATGGATGGATGAATGAATGAATGAATGGATGGATGGATGAATGGATGGGCTGGTTTATCCATGTTGGGGTGGTGCTGAGTAAATTTATAATTTTAATTTTATAACTCTATAACTTTTGGTGAATCTTTCTGTCTAGTTTCTGTCTCCTCCATTTTATTTTATTGCCTTTTATTTATTGTATCTTTTTTTATTTTCCCATTTTTTTGTCTTAAACTTTTGTACTTTTTTGTGATGCAAAGCACATTGTGTTTTTTTTCTGTGAAAGGTGCTACACAAATAAACTTTACTGACTTACTTGTAATCCTAGCTCCATTTAGGACTGTTTTATGTTTTTACTTGTTTTAAGCAAATTCCACTAATAAAATATGAATCCAGAGCTACAGCAAAAGATTGAACTGATAATGTGTAATTAAAACCCTGCAACACAACAAGGCAGGGAAACAGAGTGTAGGTGTGATAACATCCTATCAGCCGGTGCCGTGCAGTAAGATGAGCACTCTGCAGGTTAGATGAGTGTCCTACAGTAAACACCTCAAACCTGTCACAGAAGAGCAGAGACTCATGGAGGGCATTCTGACTCTTCAGCCTGGTGTAAAGAAAAATGTCCCAGAGCTCTGTGTTATTTGCTTGTGCGTCTTCAGGTTTGCTAAAATTCACTCAGTCTGAAAACACACAGAGCTGCAGGCGTGTTTGTGTGCTGTGTAAAGCTGAATGGGCCTAGTTAAACTCTAACCCTGCTTGGCTGCCGTCCCATTCAGGCCCCAGGAGAGACATCTGGCATGATGGGACCATTTTCCACCAGGATTCACACACAAATAGATCTGGCTAATGATGCTCTCTCTCTCACTGCACAGGCTCAAAACATCATCTGGCATCACACCAGCCTCTCAAACTGCTGAGCAGCAGCCACAGTTTGTTCTGAGACAAAGTATTTAAAGAAAGACACAGAACGGAGTGATCTGAGACGTGCCCGCCTAAATTTAATCTGGTTAATGATTAGTCCTGGTGGTGTGTCTGCCAATGACCTTTCGGCTTTGTTTCAGGGAAACAACATTTCACTTTCGCTTCCATGAGTCAATATGTTTCCAGCTAAAACAGGAAGTTGGAGCAGAACACAAGTCGTCATGGATCCGGGTTTCAGAAAGTAAAAATGATGCCTCAAACTGTCCTGAAAATGAATCAAATTTTAACAGAAGGAAGCAGGTTTTTTTCCACTCACACTGCGGATATCCTGTAATGAAGGAGACTGTTGTACATCATGGAGGTTTGCAAACATTAAGACTTTTGTCTCATTATGTGAAGACTGTCCTGTAACGTACGAGCCCACAGGTCGTCTGTCAGCAGGTCACTATGACCCATAGTTAGGTTCTGTTGCTAGGCGACATCTAGTGGTCGTAGTGATGATGACAGGAGCAAAGGGAAAAGTGCGGTGACGTAGTTTATAGAGCGACAGAGTCCACGTCAGGAAGAGGTTGTGGTGGATGGATGAATATGACCCAGGAGAGCGGTGTTCGATTCCCATGTGACAGCAGCAGTTTATGTTGTTTCTATTATCCATGACCGTTCATTGTTATTGTTGTAACCATGACAACAAAGATCATCTGATGTTGAGGAAGAACTTATTTTAACACAGATCACCATCTTTACCTGAACCTAACCAAGACATGACTGTTGCTATAGTAACCATGGTGATGAAGGTAGGTACTCCGCTCTTGGTGCAGTCTGCGTGTTTATTATTGTAACCATGACAACCGAGGTCTGGTGCGCCTGACCACCCCTTCAGGAGACACTGCTGTGGGTCGAAAAAAACTAACTGTGTGGTTGTTCAGGTCGGAGGACGTAAATTATGTTTATTACATTTATCTGCCAAATACCAAGAGATTAATTACAAATCTTAAGTTTGGGTCCAGGTGTGGCTCAGGTGCTGAACATGGCATAGACATCAGTCAGAAACATGTCTGACTGACTGTGAGGAACATCAAGAGAAAAGTGTCTCTGAACACCAAACTGACAGTTTCAGGAGGAAACGTATCAGGCAAGAAAGACACAGACATGAGATTTTGGCATCAGGGTTCACAGATATTCAACGTCCCTGTCAGATGGATCTGAATAACTTTTGTGGATCCTCAGATGTTTCTTCCTGTGAGCTAACATCTGTCACATGGACCAGCTGAAAATGTACATTCATGGTTCCCTGAGGATGAATCATCATGACTTTAATAATCCCGACTTCTCCTTCAGCACCACCAGCAGATCGATGTGTAGGTGGCTGCTGAATGGATGGTCACAGTATTTGCTCGACAGCAGGAGAAGCTGTGTTATTGATAACCTTACAAATAACCACCTTCCATTCAGGTGAGTGCAGAACAGAGAGGCCGAGGCAAGGCATTTAAGGAGGAATCATTTATTAATAAGCTGGTGGGGAGCGGCAGCAGGGTCTCTGAGGCCAGGTGAGAGCTGAGGCTGGGGGAACCAGGGGAAAGGTTCAGCTGGAGTCTGAGGCTGTGATGGCAGCAGAGAGAGCTGAGCAGAGTGAGTCCTGAGAGCTGGAGGGAGCCGAGACGATCCAGAGCTGGTTCCAGAGCCGGAGGAGCAAACTTAGCAAAAGCTGCAACAAAAGTCAATGAGTCTACAATCTGGTGTCGTGGTGGAGTCGGAGCTCGGTATTTAAAGTGTTTGGAGATGATTTGCAGCTCGCAGCCCGACACCTGCGCACCTGATCCCACTGCTGTAATCAGAGCGCAACACAGGAGGCGTGCCAGTGACGTGGTTGCAGGGTCCTGATGATGTGCACGCTGAGCTGGAACTGAGCCACACGTCCAGGTCACATGTCGACACGTCTGCCGTGAAAAACACCTTTGATTTGTCATCATCAGGTCAAAATGTTAGTTTGTCCAGTACTTTGGTTTATGGTCAAACTGTCAAACTAACTTCTTGTTTAGTAATAATTAGCATGTTAGTATTATCATTGTGACCATGTTTACACACTGGTGTTAGCATTTAGCTTAAAATTAAAACCAGACCTGACTGGTAAAGATCTGAATGTGTTGTCCAGGTCTGACTGTTCAGTGTCTTCACACCTTCTCATTCGCCCACAGCCAGCACAGAGCAGCAGGGCACAGTTTCACTGGGTTCAGTGTGTGTCCACGGCAACCTGAGAGGAAAGATCCTCTTTTTATTACCCCCCCACCCCCGCCCCACCCCCCCACCTCCTCCCTCCCTCCCGACAAACCAAAATAGCTCCAACAGACACACAATGTAGGAATGTTATTCACCCCTGCTAGACCTTTCAGGACCTTTCAAAACAAAGTGTGGGTCAGCAGTAATTGTGCCCAGTGCCCAGCAGCACCCAGGGAGCCGGGATCCTGTTTACACCTCTGCCAACGCCGCCCTCCACCCACTGTGACGGATACTCCAGACTCCACCTCAGCCTGGGATCTGGTTTGAAGGAACTTTTGAGCCAAAGTGAGGAGTCCTCGAGTTTTGGAAGGAAAAGTTCTTCGTTCAGGACTGTGAAGGTGATGATGATGATGTGAACTGAGTGATGCTGTCACATGTGCTGTTCAACAGCAGCAGGGTTTAATCTGCTAGTTTCTGTTGTTGCTCCACATCAGTGAGGCCTGCAGCAGAGTTTGAGTTGTGTCTTGGGGTTTTCTCAAGACCAGGATCTCAAATTCATTTCACTTTCACCTCAACATGTTACAGATTTCATATTTCAGTCTTTAACCCTGCTGCTTCAGCTCTGTTCTGGTCACACAGAGGACAAGAATAAACTGTTAGACTTGTAAAAACGTGTTGTGTGGACTGTGAAATCTGTAACAGCATTTCAGGTGGATTTAGAGATCAGATCGTCAGTGTGGGGAACTTCAGTTTCCCCAAAGCTTGTTCTGAGTTCTTACTCGACACATACCTGACTTGGAATCATTTATTAGACAAATTTAATTTGGAAACACTGCTGTAATACCAGGCACTCAAACGCCTCATTAAAATCATTTCATTTGAAATATTCCAGTTTTATGTCTCTCAGGCCCTGTACGATTGTGCTGCTATTCTCACCAGATCTCTTTTATAGACATCATAATGTCATGTAAAGTCAAGAGACTTCCTGGTTAATTAATTGATTAAAAGCACATCAGCCTCTTGTTATTGTCATCAATAGACTGCAGGACAACTTGATCATATGTTTTTGGAACAAGACTCTTCCAGGACGACGTCAGTCCACCTTTCACTTGAATCTCTTTGCTGTACCCGAGACGGTCCTCGTCTCGTCTGATCTGCCGTAGATAATGTGACAGTGGTAGCTGTGAGACTGATCACATTTGTGTTTCTGTCAGACTGAAGATGTCTTTAAAGAGACGGCTGCTGTCCATGTTATTGTGCTGTGTTTACTGTGTGGCCTCGCTCTTCTGCCTCCATCCGAACCGCAACACCTGCTTCTCTGTGGGAGCTCGGTGAGTAAATGTGTTAAACTTGAACAAACATATAAGAACTTTTGTGTTACAATGACTGATGTTATAGAGACCTGTCATATTGTTCTGTAGGAAGATTGAGTTTTGTCTTCCCCGAGAATCCCTGTCTTACCATGGTTTGTCTGTTCTGGTGGCAGCTGTATTGTTGGTGGTAGGGTTTCCCATGGTTTCCCACAGTACATTGATCCCAGGGCAGAGGCCAGATGGGCCTTGACCCAAGATATTCAGCCAGGTACAGGTCCCACAGGTATAGATATAGTTGAGCTCACCTCCACACACAGAACTGGCTCCGGAACCGAACTCCTGGAGAGGGGCTGAACTCTGTCCTGTTCCAGAGGTGCCCAGGGTGTGAGTCATCAGCCCCCAACTTAGGGCCTCTGTGCTAGAGTTCTCCCTGGAGAACAGACGGTCACTTCTACACAACTACAAGTTCTTGTTTCTTCTTAAGCAGTTGGGAATATCTGGCCTTCTTGAGGTGTTTAGGTGGGGCCCTGAAAAGGCCAGGTTCGTTGTTAATGACCTTCAATGCTCCTCATGGACACCATGTTTGAGCACTGGGTGGTTAATAAGTTTACGTGGTTCCTGAACACCCTAGGCCTAAGATCAATGATTGACTTTGTGGTCATGTCATCAGATCTGCGGCCGTTATCTTGGACACTCAGGTAAAGAGGGGAGCAGAGCTGTTAACGGATCATCACCTGGTGGTGAGTTGGATCAGATGGTGGGAGGCACTGTCGGACAGACCTGGTAAACCCAAACTTGTGGTGAGGGTGGGAACCCCCGCTGAGGCTCCTGTCAGCTGGAACATGTTGCTAGGGAGAGGGACTTGTGGAAGTACTAGACATTTGAATATGATGCCCAAAGGTTCAACCTGACTGGTAACCCAGTATTTTTAAGCCTATGTTACCAACAGACAACAGAACAATGACAAGATGAGGGGTAGAGATGAGGGGGGGTCACTCTCCCTGTTCACCAGTGTCTTCATCCCTTACTCTCACTTGTTTTCCTCTCCCTTAGGAATCTGGCGTCGGTCGTCCAGCAGCTTTACCAGCGTGTCATCAGGCTACTGCGCACCACTCTGTGATCACGTGTTTGAGCCAGTAACCTAACCCTGAACCGGTCCCGTGGCTGCGCTGGCTCTGGCTGTCGATAAGCATGGCCTCCAGTAGCTCGTTGCCAGTTGCAAAGATAAGAAAGAAACACAGGAAGAGGGATGGTGTCGCTCCACCCTCAGACTGTAGAGTGTCAGTCAATGCAGTATTATCTCAACTGTGCCACTGATCTGCTCACTACTGAATTTCTCTGACTGTATTTAAGCTGAAGAGGAGAGTCTCTAAAAATGTCTATTTTTCTACTGACGTTAACATCATGGATATTTGCTGTGTGAGATGCAGGTGAGGTGAGGACATCAACAGGGTTCACTGGGCTCGGCCGCTCTGCTGTTTACTGCACATGCTGAGGAATGAAGTTTGAAGAAATATCTCTGGCTGAACGAATCTGACAAATGTAAAGGAGCAAATGTTCTCTTCCCTTCATTAACAGCTGCCACAGAGTAACTCATGTGGAGCTCTTCTTGGCCGCCTGTGGTTTGAGTGTGATCGCTGTTCAGTGAGGTTTAAAAACAAACATGTTTAAGGTCTTTGCAGGTCCACAATTTGGAAATTAATTAATTAATTTTCAAGAAAAGGTCTGAGAGGAGACCAGATTCAAAAGGGACCTGAGGACAGACATAATCAGTCTGTAATAGATAAGGATGATCAGATCTGTCCCAGAATATGGTCGACCCAAACCCAGCACCAGCAGCAGCAAAATGCTTCAGTCTCCAACCTGAACAACCACGTAGGACATTTTTATCAACCCTCTGTTACGATCCATAGGAGTGTCTCCTGAAATAGCGCCCCTATGGTGGCAGGTGTACCACACCTTGGTTGTCATGGTTACAATAATAAACACATTTAAAATAAAACATATATCCCCATTTCTCTGGGAAGCAACAGTTTTCGTACAGACTATTTCTTTTATTTCTCTCACTCTGAGCCTACAATGAGACTGATTATCAGGAAAACACAGATCGTTATTAAAAAAGAAACAGGAAGTATGTTTGGTCACCTCAGGTCAGAGGCCACATATAGGTTAAAAAGTGGGCAATTTAAATTTGCCTTGTTGCAAAACTGACTCAAAGCAGACTCAAGTAATGCTAAAAGTATTACATCTGAAGTCCCTGTGCAATCACATATTACACAGTAAGTATATTTTTAGTGCAACTTAAAGCTGGACGGACGAAGGGATGTGGTAACTTGTTCAGTGAAACAGCCGATCACAGATATCATTTCAGCTGAAATGCTTGAGTGAAGTGAAAGTGCTGCATTATTCTGTGCTGCCTGAAAAGATGCTGTAAAAGATGCTGTGGTGAACAGCTTTATTTTTCACCCTTTGTGTGAACTGAGTGAATGTGTTACCCCCCAGGAGGATTAACTGCTCCACAGTGGAGGTTAAAACTAGGTGTTCTTTTTTTCCTAAATGAATGAAGTTTAGAAAAATTGAGTGGCTGTTGAACAGTGGTGGATGGAGTGTAAACACTGGCTTATGACAATTGTCCACTGACGTGATATGATTGATGACTTTAACCTGAAGTGAGTCTCTGAGCAATGTAAGACCATACGGCAGTTGTGTCTGAGGTTTTTAATGTCATGATTTAAATATACTGGAGACAAAACAATAATAAATAATATAAATCAACAATAAATCTGTGCTGTGTTATTATTTTCATTAAGGCATAAAGATGTAGCAAACAAACATTTTAGAATGACGACAATAAAAATGTACCAAATCAAAAAAAGTGAATTTAACAAGTGCACGCTTTTATTCTGAAACCCCCTGTGGTTACAAGAGTTCCCCACCCACTGTGGCCTTTGTAAGAGTGTGCTGCATTCAAGGTCTGTGGGAATAAAGCCCATAGATTACCTGAAACAAATACTTGTGATGGTCAGATGATGACAATACTCAGCAGAACCATCATCTTGGCTCTTTGAAGTTTAAGTTTCAATCATTTTTAAGTTGTTAAAATGTGACACTTGGGCTTAAAGTCATAGTAGACGCTATGAAACTGAAGCAGGGCATAAATGATATTTTAGGGCAAATCAATATTTTGCTTTTATTGCAAATAAACCATATGTCTAATTAAAATATATACATTCAGTTGCTATGTTTTTAGGCCTAAAACATCATGAAGATTATATTCTATCTTCACTGATATAAATCATTTGGGAAAAATATTAGAAACACCTCTCATATAACAAATACAGTGCTATTGAACTGCAACACAAACTGCAGCCTCCAAAATGACCATAAACTTGAATAAACACATTGTATTATATTTCTTTTTATTATGTTGTTTATTTATTATTATTTTTACTCTATACCAAAAACATTTTGGTTTTATTTTAACAAAGCACATTTACTTGATTGCTGTATTTCTATTTCTATTTTTTTCAGTACTTTACTTGTTTTGTTAGGTGTGTGTGTGTTTAAATAAAAAAAATTAAAATGTCAATACCTATTTTAATTTCTATGCTTAGGTTTTTATAGGCATTTTCTATCTGCTTTGTGTAGCAGAGTGGTTCCTCAAGCAAGTTAGAGTTACAAGGGATTTTACAACTGTAAATGCAATTGGCTACAGCAATTTATTGAAATTTAAGTGATATGTGTTCAAATACAAATCACAAGTCAAAACAGTGCTAAATTTGGCTGAATTCTAAAAGGTATAAGTGGTAAAATGGAGAGCCGTTTGGGAGCCGAAAGAGCCGGCTCTTCTTGGTGAGCTGAGCCAAATGATCCGGCTCACTAAAAAGAGCCGAAATTCCCATCACTAATGTGCAGGCCTAACTCTAACTCTAACCCTTGTGAATAGTATTTTCAGACAGGTGCCACCCGCTTTCTCCAACACAAACCAATTATTTAAACATGTTGAAAAAACAATAGGAGAATGTATACTGAACAAAAAGTTTTTATATGTTCCTATACATTTTTTAATCCCCTAATAAAGAGCATGATATGCTGCTGAAAGCTCTGGGAAAAAAAGTTTCATAAGTATATCAATCTTCTATGTCCACATGTAGTTATGTGATTCTTATTTAGCACAAGGGTTTTTTTTTTTTTTAACTCTTAGGTTGTTAGTGTTTTTACAATACATTAATGACCGTGGTGACCTTGCTTTGAACAACGTATTTCCTCGATAGGGACTTTATTTTGAAAGTAATAACGGAAATCCTGTTTTGCCATTTCTGGTGCACTTGACAGCAGCTGAAATGGGAAGCTAACAGCGGGAGAGAAGTTTTCAGCTCGCACTTTACCACAGTCGAGCCATGTACACGTTTCAAGTCACGGAAAACCAAGTGAAATAACAGTTCTCGATACCGACCCCGGCACCGCAGGCAGGTGACGTCTGAATGTTACGGTAACTAGTTGCTAATCGGTAACCGCGCTAACAAGCGGGCTAGTAATTTCCAGAAGTGCTAGCTGAGTAGCCGTTAGCCTAGCTGCAGCCATCTGTCTGGAGCTAACCGACGGAAACAGTTGGCACGGACCTCTCCGTGATAAGCACTATTTAACGGCTCGGTTTACGGTTATTAAAATCGCACATCACAACAAGTAAAGTGATTCATACTTAGTTAATTCTGTGTTCAATATATGACTACATGCGTTAACGGTAATAAATAACTTTAATTCTAACGGCACTGTTGCTGTCCCCGTCAGTCACGGTTTGTCCTCCCCGACACGCCAGCCAATTGAATCGTTGAAATGTTAGATTGACAGAAGTCGCAGCCAATAGCAGCCGCACAACAAATATGACGGCTGCGTGAACGGCGTGAACGCAGCGGGCGTCTCTTCCGGCGCAGTGTGCTGGGATGCTGATGCTGAGGAGCCTGTAGATCTGTAGCATCGTTAGAGCTCAGTGTTTGTCGACATGTTGTATTGTCTGAGTTTGCATCACTGTGTTGACCTGTGTGTGGGCGGCCTGCTCTGGTTTTTAGCGGGGCTGCAGCAGGTGGAAGCCGCCGCCGCCGCGGAGATGACCAGCTTGAACTGGAAGCCGTTCATCTACGGAGGCATGGCCTCGATTGTCGCAGAATTCGGTACGTGATGCACCACAACATGCAGACGCCGACTGAGGTGTGTTATTGTGGTTAGACGCTATTATGAAATGGAAAGACGTGATTTATGGAAATAGTCTTTTATATTCCCTGAATTTGTAGACATAAGAACATTTATCACCGGCAGCTGCCGGTAGCGCAGGCTGCAGAACGGGAGTGATGCATCCAGCTGAATTAACACAAAGCACTGCACACTGTATGTGTTCCCCTGCAGCTGCAAATCTACATAATAAATCATGTGAGACTTCAGTCAGTCAGCAAATATCCATATTGGTTAGTTCACAGTTTGCACAGTGTGTAATAGTTTTTTTAATAAACCTATTAAAACACAATATATTACATGACGTTATTACCACTATTAACATAAACATCAGCATAGTTGTTGTTACCAACCTCACTGTTAGAGTTGCTGCCTACCTCGTCTGCATGTGTCTTACTCTACACTCTGTCCTGGTGACGATGCAACACATTTATCTCTGTCTCTGTCTGTCTCTCTGTCTGTTTCTCTGTCTCTCTGTCTCTCTGTCTCTCTCTGTCTCTCTCTGTCTCTTTCTCTCTCTCTCTTTCTCTCCCTCTCTCTCTCTGTCTCTCTCTCTCTCGGCCTCTCCCTCTGTCTCTCCCTCTGTCTCTCTCTCTTTCTCTCCCTCTGTCTCTCTCTCTCTCTGTCTTTCTCTCTGTCTCTCTCTCTCTCTCTCTCTCTGTCTCTCTCTCTCTCTGGCTCTCCCTCTGTCTCTCTCTCGGCCTCTCCCTCTGTCTCTCCCTCTGTCTCTCTCTCTTTCTCTCCCTCTGTCTCTCTCTCTCTCTGTCTTTCTCTCTGTCTCTCTCTCTCTCTCTCTCTCTCTCTCCCTCTCTCTCTCTCTCTCTCTCTCTCTCT
>CM073644.1:26946596-26988371 GCA_037074605.1 Trachinotus ovatus
CTCTCTCTCTCTGTCTCTCTCTCTCTCTCTGGCTCTCCCTCTGTCTCTCTCTCGGTCTCTCCCTCTGTCTCTCTCTCTGTCTCTCTCTCTTTCTCACCCTCTGTCTCTCTCTCTCTCTGTCTCTGTCTCTCTCTCTCTCTCTCTCTCTCTCTCTCTCTCTCTCTCTCTCTCTCCCTCTCTCTCTCTCTCTCTCTCTCTCTCTCTCTCTCTCTCTCTCTCTCTCTCTCTCTCTCTCTCTCTCTGTCTCTCCCTCTGTCTCTCTCTCTCTGTCTCTGTCTCTGCACACGTTTAATCCCTTCAACAACCACATAACCAAATCAGATCACAACCTCTTCCTCTCCTTCCTTTAATGTGTTGTTATGTTTTATGTCCCACAGAAATTGTGTTTTTTCTCCACTTGTCTAAGTTTCCATCTATGTCAAGTTTTAGTTGTGTCACATTCCACCAATAAAATGAATAAGACAAAAGTGAAACCAGGAGCAGTATGAGCTGACAGTTTATTTATTTTTTTGTGTTTTTTTTAAGCGTTTTTACAGTTAACATTTGTTATAATCATTCTTCTTTTTCTTCTTCCTATTATTATTTTATTCTTAATCCTCAGGGACTTTTCCCATTGACCTGACTAAGACCCGACTACAGGTCCAGGGTCAGTCGCAGTACACGGAGGTGCGCTACAGAGGCATGTTCCACGCCCTCTTCAGGATCGGCAAAGAGGAGGGCATCCGAGCGCTGTATTCTGGGTATAGAACAACTTTTTATGGCTCTGGGGACATGACACCTTCTGTGTATGCACTGCAGAACATTTTTCATGTACATGCTGTTTTGTAGCTTTTAAATACTTTTGCTTTTTTGGTGGATCAAGATAACAGACTGTCACTGACACTTATATCTATTTCTGCTGTTCAGTTGATGGGAATAAAAGAAACGCACTGTGATATAGCATTAACTGCACAATGGGTTTAATTCAGTGTGTACAATCTGTTCTGTGCCACTTTACCACAGAACTCTTTTGCCTTTGCTCAACACACATCTGTATAAGAACTAGTACTCTCCACTTTCCCTAGCCTTATTGAGGGCTACTACGCTTTAAACAAGGATTCAAATCTTGTGTTCACTTCCTGGAAACCGTCGTAAACTTAGAATTTCAGTGCAGGGGACTCGTAGTTCCAGGAAGGTGAATACAGTCTGATGCCTGATGAGAGAGCTCTCAGTTAGACTCTAATGTACTGATGAGTAAATCTAGTTACTTCTTCTTGCTACAGGCTTGCAATATGCTCCATGCTGATGGAAACAGCATGTGCTCAGTACAACGTCCAATAATGAGCTTTGCACAGAGCTGTTTCACTTTGTGGGTGGTTGAACTGTGAATCCATTCACATGTGAAAGAAGCCCAGTGGGACAGAAAATGTATTCCACTCTGAAACTAGATGAGAAGAAGCTTTTCTTTGGGTTTTTAAAGCAGTGGGTGTGAGTCATAGACGATAAGCCTTGATGCCACACTCCTCAATGAAAGCTGATATCTTGTCGATTTGCATCCTAAGCCGAGTGAAAGAATTTGGGTGAGGAAAGTAAATGATAAGCACCTGCGTTCAGTTTACCCACAGGGTAAAGGTTATAAACATTATGTACCTCTCCTCTCAGGATTTCCCCTGCTCTGTTGAGACAAGCTTCTTATGGGACAATCAAGATAGGAACCTACAACTCTCTGAAGAGGCTGTTTGTCAGTCGTCCAGAAGGTGGGTGTAACTCTCTCTGCCTTCTGTCTTCTTCCTTTCTGCTCGTCTCTCTGATAAACTCATTCATCTTGAGGGTCTAAACTTCCAGTCTACCTACAGGAAGGAGACAGGTAGCGAGTGTCACAGACGTCACCAGTCTTGGAAAGCATTTTCGACTACGGGATATTAGTCTGGAAGAACATTCAGAGACAATCAGCTCAGCTCGGCAGCTGGCCCAGTGAACCATGGGAGGTGATCTGAACCATACTGACAGTGAGCAGTGCTGTATATTAAATTAAGATTCATCCTTGCACTGACTGGTTTGAGGCTGATGCAACCTCCTGTTAAGTATGTGTGGTATTATAAGCATTACAAGCTCCCACCCAACCACAACCCAATGAGCACAATGAGTAAGACTCTTTAGAGCCAACTTGTTTTTTAGATGAGAAAAAAAAACCCTAAACTGACTAAGACTGGTGAGATTAGCATCAACAGAAAAACACAGGCAGCAGCCATTTTCCTAAACTCACATTTTAGCCATTTAACAAATGGTGTTATCCAGAGTGAAGGGCAGAAAGAATGTGGTTGAATATTTTGTTGCCATTAGTACAGTATGAAAGTTAAGATTAAAGTCCCAAATGCAGGTAGATGAGTGTCAACGGTGCGAGATAATATGTTTATTCCACATAAGTTGACATAATCACCGACTTGACAAGCTTCCAAAAGCAGCTGATGACTGAAATCCGTGCAGGTCCTGCAGTATGTGAAGGAAAGAAATATTTTAAAGATGCATCACAGCATGGGTGCGGCATTTATATAAACTATATACAGTTTAGAATGCGGCTTCATGGAATTAATTTTTACCTTTAACCAAGTTTGGAGCTACTCATAAAAATATTCAGACACTTCAGAGCTCGACCCCAGCTGCAGTGAAATACTTAACTGTAAGGGAGCAGTAAATTTATTCTATATGAATAACAACAGAACAACTCAGAAGAACACCAGAGTGCTGCGTTTAGTTGTTCTACACTGTGGTGGGGAATAATAAATCTTAAATCCGTTTGGCCTCCAACAGATCTGAGTGAGTGTGTTTCTAAACTCTACTCGTCTCAGAGCAGATGAACCAAAACGTTTGTGACTCAGGTTGGATTCTGCTTCCTGGACTCAAAACAGCTTTTGTGCCTCAGACAGCACACTTGTGCTCTTTGTTCTCTTCTCTTTGTTTGTGTTGCGACACTTGGTGTGTGTGTTGCGTGTTGTGGTGGAAGGTTGCACCTGTTTAAAGTGCAGACATGGATGAAAGTCAATGACATTTTGTGTTGTTTTAAATGGCTCTAAGTACAAGATGGCTGGACTTCAACGAGGTTGAAATCAGTTCAGAAATTTATAAAAGAGAATTTGCTTCCGGGAACTAATGAAGTATAATCACATTAGCTAACTGAACCATCAGAGTCAGGATTGATCTGGTAAATAATGTGGGATCAGTCACAAACACAGGAAGGGCAAAGATATTTACCCTGGTGATATCAGTGCATTGACTTTTATCCAATATTTCAGTGAACAGATTTCTTTGCACAGCAGCAGCGCTGTGTGAGCGTCTGAGTGTTCTGCTGCAAGTCGTGACAACCTGTGTTGACCCGGCTGGAAGCAGAGTGAGCATGTTAACCTGCCGGCACTAATTTGCAAACTAAATAAGAGGCAATGAGGTTCCAGGAAGGAAGGAAGGGATGTAGCGAGAACAGTGAGGACAGGAAGAGGAGGGTGAGTCAGGTTACATTCACACTGCAGCTGTAAGTGCTGCAATGTGCTCTTCACCCTGCTGTTCAACAGTCTGAGAATATTGTATTAATTAGATTAAGATGGAAGTAAAATCTGAAATCATTTTAGACACAAACCTCACATCAGTCAGGACTTAAAGGTGTGTGACACGACTGAAAAATGTGCAAGAGCAGCTTTGAGATGGAAGAAAAGCTTCAGAAAAATTAATTCACAAGTCAAACAATAGAAAATTCACCTGCAGCTTCACTGTGTCGATGATCGTTTGCTGATTTCAGCCTCTCAAATGTGAACATTTGCTTTATTATGTTTTGGACTGGTGGTCAGACAAAACAAGACACTTGAAGATGACACTGCACAATGACAAAATAATTAATGGAGACGAAAGTCAACAGATGAATCAGTGATGAAAATAATGATTGAATGTGGTCCTATATTAATGAAAACCATGAGATGTTGTGTTTCCATGAGTAATAATGTTTATTAGTTTCTAATAAACAACCTGTATTTATCTGTCAAGCTGAAGAAGAAGCAGGGAAACTTCACATGCACCATATGAGAATATTTGAGCACTTCCTGCTCCGTGGACAGACACAAACAGCCACTTCACTTATCAGACATAGTTGGTTTGCACAGTATTTATCAGCGATTGGCTGGTTCCTCGTTTCTGAGACTCTCAGACTCTCTCTTCCTTTATTCCCTCCGTCCATCTCTGTGCCCTCTGACATCCCTAACACTGAAAGCAAGTTTTGCAAAACAACATAGCAACCACTTCCTACCTGTCTTAATGCTAAGCTAAGCTAACAACATTGTGATGCTAGCTCAGTATTTAACACTCACACATGAGGCTGAGCTTTTACTTCCTCTTTTGAAAAGAAAGCAAAAAGACATATTCCCCAAAATGTTGCAGCGATTCTTAAAACAATGGAACAAATGTGCCACATTATCACAAACTACATCACTTAACTTCCAGAATAGGATTTCAGTTGCACAGTTCTTAGCAACTGAATCATAAATTTACCAATAAACCAGGCTAAATGTCTTTACTCATTGGAAATATGATTGATTCTGAATCGAGAGAGAAACAGGAGGTTTGAATTTGAGGGAGCAGCAAGGATTAAATTTTTTGGTCACTGAGACTTAACTTTAATTTTTAATATGTGCGTGTTTTGCCAAAATACAAACCACTTTTATTTGTTTGTGTTGATTGTGTGTCTTTCCACCCTGCATGCCCTGTGCCCCGATGGTGCCACTGTGTTTTGAATGCTTGTTTTGATACAGGCTTGGGTTTGCCCTGAGGTTGTGGTGGGATCGAACGCCCGTTCACCTGCCCAAAAAATGAGGAGCGCCACAGTAACTGTTGGTCAGATTGATCAAGGATCACTGTAACTATTGTTCCAAACTCAATCCCTTATTATTTTGTCTCCTCCTCCTGCTTTTTTCTTACTTTACTGTAGACACCATACTGGGTTACTACTAATGAGATCTACCACTTTCTAACACTGACAAACTCTGCCGAGGCTAATGGCTAACAATGGTTTCAGAGTGTGCAGTCTCTCCATCAGACCTGTCATATCATTATCAGGGTGTGTTTGATCTGCTTGGACTGAAACACGGGTGGAGTCTGGCCATCAGATCTCTGTGGTCGCCCACTTCTGTTGATCATGACACAGTTTACTCCACCATGTGATTCTCCAAGTAGATTAAAGCGAATCTTTGAAGACAGCATGAAATTAGACTTAATGATTTCTGATTTCTGACAATAATAATCTGTCTGTCACTTAAATAACTACATACTTGTATGAAGCTCTAGTTCTTGAGTATGAAATCAGGTCCTTGTTAAAAATAATCACCTCAGTGTAAGACACTTTTTTCTTAAAGTTTTTATGACTTTATCTTCAGACTTCATAGTGATCCTGAATCTGTAGCTTTGCTCGGATCAAACAGGATGTTAAGAAAAAAAAAACACAGAAGTTTTATTTTAATGTGTGAATTCTTAACATGTCCCTTTCAACACACTGTCTTGTTTGAGTCAAAACAAACCAATGATAATAAAAAAAGTCAAGTTAGTTTTTTAATAACATCAAACAGAAGTTTTCTCTGGTCATTTTTCATATAGAGCAGGTCCAGGCTCTTAATATAATATTGTTTACAGAGACCTGACATTTCCCCTGTGAGCAAACACTTGGTGACAGTGGTGTTGGAAAAACAGGTGGAAACGTTGAACAGAGCCCAGATGAAGGTGGGCGACGACCTGCCTGGAAGAAAGCTTCACATTAGTTCAGAGCACAGCTGTAATGATCCTGGACTTCACATCAATATCTGAGAGTTCATATCAGTAAATATCAGCTGATCATTTTCCTTTCTGCATAAACAAATAACAAACAATTTTGAGTAAAATCTCTTAATTTGTTTCTCAGGTAAGAGATGTATTTAGCAGTGAAAGTTAGGTTTACAGTTCAGATATAAACTGGTTGTGAATTCCACTGTGTCATGGAGCGGTTCTGGAGTTAGTCTCAGCCGATTGATCCGTCAGTAAGTTTGATTCAGAAACGACCGACCTGTGACGACAGTGTTTGATCAGCTGAAGGCAGAAAAAGCTGATTTTTACTAGCATGTAAACCACATGTTTTTAAAGGGCTGGTTCTGACCTGTACAGGACGTGTTGATGTCCTGGTGTTCATTCTCATTTCATTTGCCATCATGATACTAAAGCGGCTCCTCAGTGTTTCTGTATTGAAGTTCCAGTGCAGCTACAGCTACTAAAAGTCCAGTGTGAATTTGACCACACACACAGTGTCGACTGCATCTCAGGATGAAGTGGAAACCTGCTTTAAACCAGAGGTGTCGCTTAAAAACAGCGTCTAAAAGATTTACAGTAAACTGTTCGTTCTCACTCGACTCTGAATCCTGTTGTTTCCAGACATAAAAAATATTACACATATTTTTCAAAATGATTTAATCACAGGGTAAAGTAGTTTACAGTCGTCTGTCAGAAACATCTGTACACACGTTTTGTCCCAAACAAGATCAGCTTGTGTATTGAACGTGACAGAAGGTTTTGAAGTGGAGAGCCTGCATAATGATGTTAGATCCTTCTCTCTGTACATAGTAACTCATAGGTTCTTCTTAGCTTCACTGTGTTGGGCTGTGTTTTAATTATGGAACCTCTTGTCTTTGCTCTGACAGATGAGACCATGGTCATCAACGTCTTCTGCGGTGTGGTGTCTGGAGTCCTGTCCTCCTCTCTGGCCAACCCCACTGACGTCCTCAAGGTGATTAATACTGAGGATGAGGCTGAAATGTCTGTTTACAGAAAACTTTACTCATTCAACCCTTTATTAGGTCCAGTTAAACTGTCCTGTGCTGCTAATATGTTCCTGCTTGACATGAAAACAAGGGCCGTCCTCAAAGATCTCTGAGGAAAACTATGAATATATTATTTTAGAAACTGTTCAAACTCCACATCACGACTATAACGACATCAGGGGTGAATGATGATGTTGGGATCAGCGGTTTGATGATCGATCAATTAATGAATTCCCAGGCAGGCAGAGCGTGTGTTCTGCTCTTTAATAAAACATTTACTGGGTTAATACATCATACATCTTCCCATCAGCCCACAACAGTGGAGTCACAGGAGAAGACTTTCCTGACAGGAAACGGGCAGAGAGAGGGAATGACGTGCAGGAAAGAGTCTGGCTGGTCGGGAGTCGAACTGGTGACTTGGCCGCTAAGAGCATTTGGGCTCATGTGGTACAGGCCCCGACCGCTCGGCCGTCGGGTCAGCGCTGGACTCCTCTGACTTTTAATCAGAGGCCTATGAGTATTGAAATGAGTCGTGTAGTCATTGAATATCGACACAATCTGAAGTGTTTACTGTACAAATGACTCTTCAGACAGTCAAGTGGGAGAATCTTCTTTAACTTTTTTGTTTGTGTTTGTTCCAGATCAGGATGCAGGCTCAGGGGAGTCTGCTCCAGGGCAGCATGATGTCCAACTTCATCAACATCTACCAGACAGAGGGCACCAGAGGGCTGTGGAGGGTGAGTGCTGCCGTCGCTCTGTATCAGGATGTGTGTGTGTGCAGGATGTGTGAGGTCAGAGTGATGGACACTGTTTAATGTCAGTTTAACAGAGGGTCTGTTGGGGCTCGTCACTGCTCTCAGACAAGATTCAGTCCGGTACATGAGCTCCTGCAAAACGATGTCGAGTCGTTTGTGATTGGTACTCGGGGGTTGGTGTTCAGACTGTGTACAGTCCAACAAACCACACAATAAGCTAAGAGGTGCTGAGGGCAAACCTTGTTGTCTTTGGGCAGAAGCAGGCTAGCTGTCTCCTTGTTTCCAGTATCTGTGCTAAGCTAAGCTAAGCTAACCAGATGTTGGCTGTAGCATTATATTTGAAAGTCTCATCACAAATTGAATAAGTGCCTTCCCCAAAATGTGTTTTTCTTTAGAGAATACTTGGTGCTCATTTGCTGTCATGTAGTCAGTACAGCGACTGGTCCAGGATTTGTTTAGCTTAGCTTAGCACAAAGCTATAAATGATCTGTTTCCAAAGCTTGTTGTATGTCGGCTCAGCTCCTACAGTGAGCTGTACTGTTATATTGTTACAGTCAGACTTTTTTCATCCTCCTTTTCCTCAGGGCGTCATCCCCACAGCGCAGCGAGCAGCCATTGTTGTCGGGGTGGAACTTCCTGTCTATGACATCACAAAAAAGCACCTGCTTCGCTCTGGCCTCATGGGAGACACCATTTTGGCCCATTTCATGTAAGTGTTGTTCATTCTTCAACTCTTCTTTCAGATCAAGCGTGGTCAGGTTATATGATCAGAGACTCTTCACGTAGTAATTCAGCAGTGATGAAAACTGCACAGTTTTGTTTTGATCTTTTCTAAAAGGAGGAGATTTGACTTCTGAATGAAACTCTGCGTTGGCCCGGTCCGTTAACCTCGATCCACGTCTGTATGTGTGTAACAGCTCCAGTTTCACGTGTGGCTTGGCGGGGGCACTGGCCTCCAACCCTGTAGACGTGGTCCGGACCCGTATGATGAACCAGCGAGTCCTGTCGGGAAGCCCCATGTACAAAGGCACACTGGATGGAGTGATGCAGACGTGGAAGAATGAAGGCTTCTTCGCTCTGTATAAGGGCTTCTGGCCCAACTGGCTGCGGCTGGGGCCTTGGAACATCATCGTATCCTTCAACACCTGCAGAGTTGGAATCTCTCTTTCGTGTGTGTGTATGTGTGAGTGTGTGTGTGTGTGTACATATATATATCGTATATATAGTATATATAATCATATATATATATATAAAAGTAAATCTGGACATAATCCTCCATTTGTTTTTCCAGCGTTTTCAAATCTGCAGTTTTATTGATGATTTTTTTTTAAAAACAGCCGCTGAATTGAAGCATTTAGAAATAATTAGTGACTGAAACATAAAGTTGTTGCTGTAGTAACAGAGCTTGTGCTGTGGAAATGTTAATTAAACTGAATTTAACCCTGTGAATCAACAGTGCAGCTAATTAAAGCCTCTGTCAGTGGTCTTGTTGCTTCTTTGTGAATATGTCTTTTTTTTTTTTTTTTGAGTAAAATGAAGTCTAGTGGTTGATTACAGGACAAAGCTGAGTGTACACGACCATGCAAATATAGGTCATGTAGGTCAGAGGTGACTATGGACAGGCACTCGCTGAGATGCTCATATTTCCGAGCTTGTGTCCGCCCACAGAGCAGCTCCAGCCTGTAATCCTGAAGCTTTCCTTAACTCAGCTCACAGTTCTTCATCACCTTCGAGCAGCTGAAGAAGCTCCCGTTCTAACTCCAGCAGGAAGTGGGACTTCGCTGATCTGCCAGACCGTGTCAGGGATAATAGGAGTGTGAGCACGGCAGCACCTGGACTTCTGACACCAGTATTTTCACACTCCCCTCCAAATCCATTCAAACGATACAACACAGCATCAGTCATCTGCCCATGATCGACAAAATCCTACACTGGTTTCTGTTTTTTTTTACGTTTTATTTATTGTCACTGGTTTGTTTTTCAAGCATTTTTAAGGACTGTTGCTTTGATGATTTAATGTCACCCTGAACCACGTCTGACACTCCCCAGGCAGCTAAATGT
This sequence comes from Trachinotus ovatus, assembly GCA_037074605.1. Lineage (NCBI taxonomy): Eukaryota > Metazoa > Chordata > Actinopteri > Carangiformes > Carangidae > Trachinotus > Trachinotus ovatus. The sequence continues at coordinate 26,956,213 of CM073644.1, forward strand.
CTTTGATTGTAGCTGAAGACTGAACGTTTGGAAGAATAGGTTTATCTCCCTGAGCTGACGAGAAACACGGAGTTTAGCTCTGTGGATCAGGTGAGTGAAATCTCATCAGCTTTGGCTTTAAAAAAAAAAAAAAAAAAGATGACAAACAGAGAATTGTTTGCTCATGATTTATACACATCTGGATAGTGATTTAACCATTAGTACGTCTGCAGAATGTCAGGTCAGACATGCATGACTGCACAGTTTGTGGAATTTGGTAGAAGAAGAAAAGAAAATGAAACGTAGAAGTGACTGAAGTGTAGAAACCCTGTGTTTGAAGCACATGGGCGCAGCATGAAGCGCAGTAGGAAAAGAGCTGTTGAATGTTGAGGACTTTGCATGGAAGAGTTGTACAGATGACAGATGGACTGTTACAGGTAGTTACTGTTCTGAGAGACATCTGCACAGAATGAGTTGACACTGAAAGATGCTCTGCAGACAGGAGTTGGGCTGATACCAGACTGTATATTAGGTGCCACAAGCCTCTGGAGCTTTACACTGAGGTTTGAATATTTAAGTTCTGCATTCATCTAAAGCTGGAAAAATACAACCTTTTTCTATTTATCGTTTATTTTTTGTTAAGACATTAGAACATAAACTCTGTGACCTTAAGGAGAACAATCGGAAACCTGAGCCAAAGCCTGTAATGTAAAGGGAGACACTTCTGTTGTCTTAGTCATTCACAACCAGAACAGCATCTTTTTTATTGTTGAGGAAACACTGAATCCAGAAGAGTCACTCCTGTTTTTTCTTTTAGTTTGTTTTTGCTGTGGAGACATTTACTCCTTCAGTTTCGTTCACCTCTGTTCTGCTGCAGTGTCAGGAGGTAACGAGTTGCTGCTGACCCACAAGACAACAGTCCAGGAGACAATGTAAATGGCTGTACAAGTGTCATTCACTCACAGAGGTGGACGTATGTTATCTTTGGCGTGTCGGCTTGTACATACGATGCCTTGTTGCGCTGTTTTTCCCATCGTGTCTCTGGTCGGAGGTGGAGCCCCGACAGGATGGAGAACAGCTGCTGTCAATAGGAGGCGGAGGAGAGCGGCCTTTGTGCCAAATGTTTGAAAGTATTTGAAAGTCAGTGTAGTTAGAATAAACTGCTTTACATTAGACTTTCTGTGAAACACATTGTCTGAACTCAGCCCATGTTAAACAGACCAAACCAGACTTTTTTTTAATGACTTGTATTTTTAATCAGGATACAGCAGATAAACACAATATCTGAACAGTAATTATAACAAATGCTATGAACTTTTTGCCTAATCTTCAGTTCAGCTTCCACCACAGGTGGCCCACATCACCAAGCCTTTTTTTTTAATGTCATATTTTTGTGTTTTTAGTACTGTTGTTGTTTTAAAACTGACCCTGGCAGCTGCACTCATGGTTGTCACAAACTTATCCTGAAATGGAGACAAGTTGTCTTCCTTCGAGGGGAATTCTTTACTGTAACTGTAACTGACGCACGTAAAAAAATATTTTATCAGTCTGAACTTTTACATGTCGACTGCTGCAGGTGATGATGCTGGTTTGTTATATCTGAGCAACAGATTGTGAACCAGCTCCATCTTGGTCATATTTTATCCTTACAAAACCAGCGAGTCCCAGTCTGAGCTTCTCTCTGGTTTCAGATTAACAGATGGGGAGTAAAATGTCCAAGGAGCTGATCTCTTGAGCTTTGGTTGGAGCTCTTTGCACCAACATCTGTTTTCTTTTCTTCCAGCTGTCAGCGGCTCGTCCAGTTCACGTTTCTGTCAGCACATCGCAGCAGGTTCACTTTGCTTTTTGACATTTTTAAGTGTACTGTGTTTTGTCATTGTGTGAATCTGAAACACAAAAAACAGAACAACACACTGCAGTTTGGACACAGCTCCAAACTTGTGCTGGTGTGAGAGTCACTGTAGGTCAGTGTGTGTAGTCAAATGTGTGTCAGGTGTTTCCAGTGTTTCTGATGAACTAGGATGAAAGATATTTTAATATAGTCTCAGCAGACTCACAGACTTTTCTTTTTACTGTCCACACATTGTGCTCAAAGCTGAAGTCAATACTTTTCACAGCCAGTTTCAGTAACTGTGAAGAGGTTATGTTGTGTTGTGTTGTGTTACCTCAGCAGTCACGCGTTCCTGAGCCATTTCAACTGACTGTGTCATTTTCCTGGAGAATCAGTGTCGACCCAGTTCATCTGATCAGGTTTATGTGAATCAGGTTTGTTGTTGAGTCACACCAACTTGTCAGGTGATTGACAGTCAGCCCACAGTGTAGATTTTCAGTGAGTGCAGAGTTGATCTGAGTCCAGGGGTTAATCACAGGAATAGTTCAGGACACAAGCTGAGGTCAGAGGTTAACAGATAAAACAGGTACATGTGGTTTTTGGTTCCATTCACACTGAAGCAGCTGAAGATGATTTAAAACGCTGAGATTAATCAACCAGTTTCTGATTTGTTGTCATTTGTCATTTATTTAACAAACAACAGAGATGGAAGAGACAGACTTTACTGTTTTTCTATTGCTTTTAATTCCAAAACAATTCACTGATCAACATGAACAAAAAATTATAAATTGGAAACAGTTTCATTTATCAAGCAAAAAAGTCACATTTACTGGTTTTCCCACTCAGAGACTAATAAAATCCTCAGGACAGACACAGTTTCTGTATTTGCTTTGTCTCACATTGTCCAACAGCAGCTTCAGGCTGTGGGATGAAATATCATGATCGTGATCCCGTAGCGTCTGGGAATTAAGCAAAGCAAGTAAACGAAGGTGGGTGACTAATCAATCAATACATCAGAACAAATAAATACCAGTCATGACATTAGAGATCAGCTGCAGCTGCACTTGTTTTGGCTTTAGCAGCATGAACCATGAAAACATGGGAAACAGATCTGAAGACGTCAGTGTGGATGAACCTGTCAGAAAACAGCACTTTCACATTTCTACACAGTTCAGATGTGATTTTAGAACCATTTTTGAGAATTGTTTATGTTTTAAGTTTATGCAGTTTTATCCATTTTCTAATTATTTGACAGAGTTCTGCTTCTATATGGATCTGATTTTGACCTGAGAATATTATTATTATTATTAAATATTTATTTACTGACTGTTGAGTGAATCTGAAGACAGTTTAGCTGATGCTGCTTTCATTCCTGCTTTGATTCCTTTCAATAGTATTTAATGCTCGTGCCAGCGTTTATAAAAAACGTATTTTTTTTTTTTTTTTTTAAACATTTTTGTGTTTTCATTTGAATTTGTGTTTGTTAAAGTGCTCCGAGTCGACCACATTAGCAGCTCTCCATTTATTTGCCTAATAATTCTTTCCCTTTACCACCATGTTGTGTTCGTGGTGAACAAATGCAGCTTCCTAAATGAAAACAGCACGTGGCAGAATATCAAAACCAAAAGGAAATAAGAGAATGTTTTAATTTATTAACTTCTCTGTAAATACAGAAAATCTCTGCATTTCTGGAAATGTGCTTTTAACAAAAGCCGTTGAGGTTTGAAGTGGAGTTATGTGCTGTAACAGTTGTTGGTGAAGTTCTGGGCCGACAGAGAAAAAGTGGTTTGTCAGGAAATACGAGGGTAAACCAGCAGTTTCTGGTCAGTGGCGACTCGGTGTCTCTTCATGTCTGCAACATAAGGGCGTCCCGCCGTCCTCTCTGTCCTGTCCCGGCCTGAGTGGCAGTGGGATTCTCGCCATCTGTTTGTTGTATTGTATTCTGCAGTTCAGTCTTCATCAGCAGATGAGTTTTCTCAAGTGAAAGCTCTGGAAACGGCTTCAAACAGACGTTGAGTCAGGATTATTTTGGCAAAGTTGTGGCTCTGCTTTGGTTTGGAGTCTCAGTTTCACAGATCTGCTCTGTGGCCCTGATGGTCAGACGCACTTGATCTGAACGTTTCCTGCAGAAGGAGGAGCTCACAGAAATATTTTGCTTTTTTTCCTCCATAGATAAACGGACTGTGATTGTGTAGGTTTATGAGAGAGTTTGTGACTGATAGAAACAGAGTCAGAAAATAGTTTGAGAACCTCTGCAAAATGTTTTCCTCCCATCTGTGCCATGTGTTTGTTTTTCAAGGTTTTATCTTTAAACGCTTTAAATCTTCTCAGTAAATTATGGTTTCTTTTGATTATTTGATGCTTTTCTATTGTTTGTACCTCAAAGTCGTTTAATATTTGTCAAACACCCACTTCCCCTTCAAACATGATCCTTTACCCTGATGTGAGTCTGTTTGTTTTCACATTGTGTTTTACTGTCTAAAACACTGTCTCCCTGTCTCATGTTGAACAAAACTAACGCACTGTTACACTGATCACATGAAGAAGATTTTCATTCATGTCGTATCGATTCCAGTCAGTCAGCATCATTCCTCCTGATGAGCAGAGAAACAGCCTGAAAACCTGTGGATTGATTTTACTGATGTGTTACTTCATAGATTCATTCTTCATTCAAAGGCCAAAGTGCATCATTCACCACAAACTTCATGTAGTTTTGTTTTTGATGTCCCACTTCCATCAAAATGTTGTTTCAGAGGCTTCAGCTCAGGCAAAGTGTTTCATCAGTCTGACTTTAAAATACTGGAAATTGTGGAAATTGTTAACTGACAGATCTGCGTCTGTGTGGCAGCTGACAGGGTAAGAAAATCTATAAATATTTTTGTAAATGTTCTCATCACTTCCACTGATCATTTGCACTTTGGTGTAGCTTGTACTATTACTGTCTAAAACCCTTTTGCTTGTTTACCTGATGAATTTCTATGGTGGAAGTTTTTTGGCTTTATATAAATTCAATGTTCACTCAATTAAAATATATGCTGTGATTGTTTCTGTACCAGTTTGTTTCTTTTTGCTTGTACAGTTGGGCAGGTAAAAATCAATTTAAAGATTTTTTTTTTTAATATATTTTTTGCGCATTTTTTGCCTTTATTGACAGGACAGTGGAGGGTGACGGGAAGGGGGCAGAGAGAGGGGGAATGACACGCAGGGAGGAGTCGGGCAGGTCGGGAGTCGAGCCGGCGCTCAGCTGCTGAGAGCTTCCGCTCATGTGGTAGTGAAGTTTGGAAGATCAGGGTATGAAATTTAAGTTGGTGGGCTCTGTCCAAAGAACATGGTCTAAAGTGCGTTCAGCAGGTGCTTTTAGGGTTTGTCCATTTCTACTTTTGCTAATTTAATGGTGGAAAAAACTGCCACTGCAGCAGGTGCATGGTTCCAAAGGTTTGTAGTTAGTCTCTTAATTATTCATGTTTAGAATTAGATTCTGTTTGTGGAAAGTTGATTTCACATTGTGACCTGAGTCCTGGCTCCTCCACACATCTGCAACAAATATATATATATATTCCACGAGGGGGCGAGGGGCTCCGAGGGTCCGTGCCACCTAAATTCCATCATCAGAGGGTGTGAGACTGGGCTCTGGTTCCACATCCACTAATCAGTTTTATTTCCCTGTGGACAGTCTGCACGGCCTCGACGCTGCAAGGACGCAACCACACATCGGTTCCTCTGAACACGCGCACGACTGTCTAGTGCACATGTATGAAACATGTATGAAAGTATAAATGAAAACAACTACTCATCTGAGGTGTCGCCGCTGTCTGTGTACGTGCCTGCAAGCAGATACAACTTGGACAGAATTTCAAAGCTTTTAGCAGTTTCTCCACCACAGACAGAGTCACCTCAGGGTGGAGCTCCTCCCCTTTTACACTAAACTTCGACCGACACTTAGAAACTGTAAAATATTCATTTTACCAGCACATATGTCGGAGACAAGGAACTAAAATGTTCACATTTGAGAAGCTGGAACTTGAAAATTGTTTAAGTTGATAACCAACCATTAAAAAGAAGTAATGCCAATTGTGATTAGTACATTAGAACGCTAATCACATTAGCTTAGCTCTCAGTATGGTCCTGTGTTTGGTGTTAGCTAAGACTAAAACCACATCCGCTACAGCTTTTGGTTGATTGAAGTGGAGTCGATGTCTCCGGCCTGTTACTATCTGAACTGTTGCACCATGTTGGACTCGAGAGCACAGACTAACTTTTACAGGTAAATTGAAAGATCAGTTTCAGTTGCATCCTGTTACATTTAACCAACCTTTACTGATATATAAAGGGTGGACATTATAGTAGAGACACCTGATTGGAGAGAACTGTGTGCTCCAGTATGTGGGCTATGATGAGTCTAAAATATCTCTTATATTTGTGAGAGAAATTCTTTTTGAAGATCATGATTTGATGTGCTTGATTCTGTACTGGCACACTGAGCTGCACTGAGGAGTTGTTCTGAGTGTCTTTTCAGAGGTTTGTCATTTTGGACTCTAGTGTGGCGGGGGTCGGGCTGATTGAGATCGTATGTTTTGTAAAGCATTTGCACATCAGTTGTGCTTATGGTGTCGATTTTCATGTCTCTGGCTTGGTCCTTGGTTCTGACCCCTTTGCTCACAACAGAGAGAAGCAGTCGAATTTAGCTAATTATTCAAATTAGCTGAAAGTCCATCAAGGTGACCTCTGACATCCCAGAGGGTTTTTATAGAGCATCTTACCTTAAAGGTGCGACTTGAATTTGAAGTCAGTAGGACTCACGGTGTGGTTGGGGCACCCTTTCAAACTTTTTGAGCTGTATTTATAGCATCGGGCCGATTGAGATCCATCCATCCGTTATCCATAGCGCTTATCCATCCAAGGTCGTGGGGTCTGTCTGAGGTCCACCTTAGGGTTAGGGTTAACCTGGTACACTCACACTTATGGGCACTTTTTTTTAGAATCGCCAATTAACTTAATTTGCTTAATTTGGACTGTGGGAAGAAGCCGGAGCACCCGGAGAGAACCCACACAGGGACGGGGAGAACGTGCACACACACATGAAGGTCCCAGAGTCGAACCTAGAACCTCCTCACTGTGAGGAAACAGTGCTAATCACTGCACCACCCTGCCAGGCACACACACTCACCTGATGACCGCTTCTTTTTAGAATCATTAACTTAATTTGCGTCTTTGGACTGTGGGAAGAAGCCGGAGCACCCGGAGAGAACCCACACAGGGACAGGGAGAACGTGCACACTCCACACATGAAGGCCCTAGAACCTCCTTCAGAGTTAGAACCCTAAGAATTGGTAGTTGCATATCTGCCTATTAGCAACACTTCATTCATCTGCTTGTCTCATTAGTGGCGGTTTGTCTCCACCTAGTGGCTGACTACATCCAACAGGTTCTTCACTGAAATCTGATGTACTGTGTTTTCCATTCAGATACTATTGTCCATCGGTCCATTATCCAAACCGTTCATCCTTCTGGGCTCGTGGGGGGCTGGAGCCAATCTTAGCTCACATTGGTCCACCTGAGACAGGTCACCAGTCTATTACAGGGTGAACATATAGAGACAAAAAACCTGGTACACTCACACTTATGGGCACTTTTTTTAGAATTGCCAATTAACTTAATTTGCTTAATTTGGACTGTGGGAAGAAGCCGGAGCACCCGGAGAGAACCCACACAGGGATGGGGAGAACGTGCACACACACATGAAGGTCCCAGAGTCGAACCTAGAACCTCCTCACTGTGAGGAAACAGTGCTAATCACTGCACCACCCTGCCGCCCATCAGATGCTATTATGTGTACTTTATATTATTATATATATATTTAACCAATAGAACATCAGTCTAAGTTAAATATGAATATCCACGGTACCCACAGCTGTGCCTGTTGTATGGAGCTGTGGGCATGTTGCTCCAGACCAGTGTGGTGACTGTAGACAGGCAGAAAAAGCTGCATCAGAGCCAGAGCAGTGCATTTTAAAGTTGATTCATTTTATCCACAATCAGATCCGACAGTTGGCCACCCCGATAACTGTTTGACCCCTACTGAGTATGGGTGGAGGGGTTTAAGAGCGTTCGTCAGGTATCGGAGTGGGAGCTACCTTTGAAGCAGCCCTTGAATGGCTTCATAATGGCTTTGCCCACAGATGAGAAGAACCTAGCCACAGCCTTCTTCTTTGGAGGTGGAGAGGGCACCGTCAGGTGAGTCTTCAAGGCCTGGATGACCGCATTATCAGTGGCCTTGTGCTGGGATGTCATGGCTTCCAGAAGTGCCTGTACAGAACCGAGCTGCTGACACAGGTCTGTGAACAGAGCCCTGTAGATCTTCTTAACAGTTTTGCGGTCTGAGCTCGCGGCGATGTCAGCGACCTTGATGTCTTTCAGTGCCTTATCTCTCAGACTCTCAATGGCTCTGTTGAAAGCTTTCTTGTCCAGTGATTTCTGGGTCTTCTTTATGGCGCGCAGTAGCAATCCTGTAAGCACCAGGACGACAAGCAAGTGCTTTGTGACATCATCTGAAGTTATATCTTTACTGGTGTCCGATGAAACAGCTGGCGCAGCTGTGGAGTCATTAGGCTCATCTTCACATGGTGGGGCTGGACTGACTGGCTGAGAAACTGCCCTGTTTGGTTCACCTGGTCCAATGTCAACAGTTTCAAGAGAGCACTGGCTGATCGAGTCCGAACTCTCCGTCGTTCCAGCAGCGGTTTGCACACTGATGTTGTCGAGTGGTTCGGATTCAGAATATTCTCCATCTGTGCTCCAGTCTGACTGATTCAAATCAAAGCTTTCAGTGGACATCCAGCCACGGCAGTCCTCCGAGCAGCACTTCACACTGTAATCCTGAGCTTTTTTACGGCTAAAGTCGGTGATCTCTGTTAGTATTTGCATTAGTGCTTTGTTTGAAGTAGAGTAGGTGACCTCACAGGACCCCTCCTCTATAACCAGCCGTGCTGTTTGGTTTTGGTTCTCATGTAAGAGTGAAGTGCTACTGACCTCCTCTAAGTTTCTGATCACTGGGGTGCACTCACAGCTGCCTTGGATGATGCATCTGAGGATTTTACTCACGAGGCCAATCATGGCGTGAAGCGTTTCGTAACGGATGCAGTTACACTCATAGGTCCTGCCTCTCAAATGTGAAAGGGAGGAGTTCATTCTCACAGCTATGCGGTAGTTTATTCTTGCCGTCACCTCTTTTGTAACAACGTGGATTAATTCGTTTAAGCTCTCACAATGAAATTTATCGGTTTTCAAAGAGTCCAGAAAACACCATGGAATTATGTTTTTCATGTTAGCCAGGACGTTGGTCTCATCTATACCGAAGAAACAGCGGGCAGAGTTTACAAGTGAATATATCCGCAGGGCTTTCCGGTGCCAGTCTGAAATAGTGGGCTTGATAGTGTCCATGATAGTTATGCTTAACAGATTAACTATATTCTCACATAACTCAATCAGCAAAGATGTACACTCGTCTTGCATGTCAGATATTATCGCGTTCCTGTAATTTCTAATCAGATATGTGATATATGGGGCGATATATAAGTCACATGGTCTGATTGGAGGGAATTTCACATAAGCAGTCACTGCAAATCCTAATGGATCCATGGCGACTGATGTTCTCCTGAACTTTCTGTCAAAACGTTGGCAGTTTGTTTTCTGTGTCTTTGCTACAGATACTGTGGTAAACAGATACTGTGGTAAACAGATACTGTGGTAAACAGATACTGTAGTAAACAGATACTGTGGTAAACAGATACTGTAGTAAACAGATACTGTAGTAAAGAGATACTGTAGTAAAGAGATACTGTAGTAAACTGACGAACTGATACTGTTGTGCACTGATATACATCTAACGGCTCCTTTGAACTTCGGTTGTGACATCATCAAGACATTAGCCAACTGAAAGCTTAGATCAAAGACAGATGACATCACAGGCAGATGACGTCATGAAGCAGCTTCCAGCTGGTGACGTTGTATCCTTTTGTTTTTCTTCTTCTGTCTGTTTTTGGCGGTTGAGAAACAAAATGGCGCTTTACCGCCACGGATGTCATCGCCCGTGACGCGAGTGTCGCTCGACACATCTTTGATCATGGCTTCATCGCGCGATGGCGGAACCCACCTCCCGCTGTTTTCTTCCCGCTGTTTTCCTCCTTCCTCTCGTCCACCATGGCGGAGTTAACAACCGTAGCTGCGCTCCACCTGTTGCATTGGGACCGGAAACCCAGCCGCCTGAGCCGGGAGAACATCATCGCCTCGTCCAGGAGCTGCGTCGGGGTCACGGCCGTTTCCAGCGGGACTTGAGGCTGTCGGTGGCCCAGTTTGACCCGGAGCCGCTCAGCCTCGCCGCAGTGAGAGGCTGTGACCCCTCCAGCTGCGCACGGACACATATCGGCCTCTGTCCTCCACATGTTTAATCCACGAGGTTTTAATCTGTGAAAGTTTTTCAAAGATCGGAAAAGTCTTTTTTCTCTGAGTGACGTCACCACTGTACGTGCACTATCCGCGGTCCCGCTGTGTCTCGGGGACGAGCATGGTTGCTAGGTTACTGCTAGTGACGTCAGGACCAGAACAAGTTAATGAAAAGTGAATAAACAACAAAGGCGGGTTTTCTTCTACACAAACCAAGTTCACTGATTCTGTGATTATTGTCGCATTTATTCGTCACTTCTTACACTTTTTTCAGGAAAGTTGTTATGAATCGATATATTCTCATCACTGGATTCAGACGCCGCCATGATTGTTCTTCCTCCGTCAGTTTCTTCAGGTGTTTTAATTTCAGTCCCTGAGCTTCTGTGATAGTTTGTGTGATGTGTGAGCAGCAGAGTCTCCTCCTGACTGCAGGTCACCACCTGTCATCAACAACCACCGCCTCAGTATTTATAGATGAGGGACCTTCACTGTGTCAGCGGGTTCAACTAGAACTGAGTCCGGCCTGGACGCAGCGTCCTCCGGGTCAGCAGCGGGGGCCTGAGCCGCTGCAGCCCGCGGCCCCTCTCTGTCCCTGAGGGAGGAACCGGCCTCATCACCGCCTCTACCTCCCTCAGTGTGAGCTCAGTGTACAGTAAATGTTCAGAGGCATTCTTCATTTAAATTACATCTTTATAAAAATAATGTTGATATATTTTTCATTTTCAAATCAAATATCTGTGAAACATAGAAAGAGCAGTGACGGGACATAAAGCTTCACTACAGCCCTGCACAGTTCTTTAAAGAAGACATGTCGTATAAATCTGCTTCTCAATGAGAGAAAGTAAACGTAATAACTTTATCTGATGAGTTGTAGTTTTCTGTCACACGCAGCATCAATATCTTAAAATTGCCTAAAAGACAATTTCAACGTAATATTTCTGCCTGGTTATGATTATTTAAAATGTTGATAAAAAAAAAAATACAGAAAAAAAAAATCAGACTGAATGTTGTTGCTGTATAATCCGTGTTTCAGGCCCCGGGCCGGTCTACTGCGCAGTCTCTATGGGCCGCATAACGCGGAAGGAACCCGGAAGCCAGAAACTTTTTCGGCGTATGCGCCAGAAGAGCAACTTGTATTGACCTGAATGGCGCCATTTTTAGATCCGTCCTCCAGGTCTTATAATACATCCATGATCTCCACAGATAAAACAGTATATAAAGACTGTATAAAGACTGCATAAGAAGACTGCATATGAAGACTGTATATGAAGACTGTATATAAAGACATCATATAAAGACTGCATATAAAGACTGTATATAAAGACGGACGGAGCTCAGTCATCTCTGTTCCGGCCCATCGCTGGTTCTTCTCCTCTTTGGTTCAACTCTGGAACTATTCATGAAATTCAGACTTTATTAGCTGAGCCCTTCAGCCTGTTTGGATCTGTCTGGACTTAAATAAACTAATGTCTGGGGTTTTCTCCTTTCCTGTTTCTATGCAAATGAGATTGTGTTGGTTTACAAATCTACAGTCTTCACTATCGGGTGTCCCCATAATATTCCCATAATATTCCCATAATATTCCTATAACGGTGTGTTTGGAGCACTGGTGCCGGATCAGACGCATCTGAAGACAGGAGCTGCCATCGGCCTGAAGTCCAATCACACTCAGTCCTGTCGCTTCATCCTCTGTAAATAACTGTTTAATAAGCTGAGGGACGAACAGCGTCACCGGACTGAAGAACCAAAGACCGACAGCATCTTAAGTTAATATTTAATGTCAGGTTTTAACACACGGCTCATGTGGAGAGCAATGATCCAACAAGAAACGCGGCTGGTCCCTGTACAGGACTCTCCACAGTCATTTTGGTAAATCAGAGGAAATGAGATCATTAATTAAAAGCCAGGTTAAATGGGTTTTCAGTTGGTGTTTACAGACATTGAGACCAGTAAAAAGAGCAGCGCACTCATCCAACCTCTGAAATAAAAGCATGAATCGGGTTCTTCAGCATCTTTGTGGGAACAGCAGCGCTTTGGTGATAAAACTGATTTAAAGAAAAACACCTTCCTACATGTGAAGTAAAATTTAACTCTAAATCTAACTGTAAAATAAACTCCAGGCATCTTGCCTCTGATTTAAATCACAACAGAGCAGTGAAATATCTTCAAAAACAACATATACATATATTTGTTGGAAGAATTAACTCAAACTGAATTCAGTCAAACCAGAGTTAAATTAACTTTATGAGGAGAAAATTGTTAAAGAAAATCACCTTCATGCAGAAATATAACAACTAACTCAAAGCCTTTTGTTTTGGAGTCATGAGGTTGAACTGACACTTGAATAATTCCTCTGCTGGGACTGGAGAGAGAGAGAGAGAGATCAGGTGAACCAGCTTCAGGTGTGTCAGCTGCTCAAACAGCTGAACTTTATTAAACCACATGAGAACCTAAGGCGGAGTGACTCTTTTAGTGTCTGATGGATGAGCGTCTTCCTGGACTGAACAAGCTGCTGCTCCACTCACAGATGTAGATGGATGCAGGTTGATATGTTTGTTTTATTTGTTGGTGGTGGAGCAGCATCAGAAAACAGAAATCAAGTTCTCTCCAGAGCTCCAACAGCAAATATGTTTGCTTGACTCATCCAGCTTCCTGTTTGTCCTGTTTTATTTCCACATTTTATTGTCTGAAGAGGTTTTTAAGAGTACTGGTTTGAGTTTGCTGGTTCAGTCTGGTTGGGTTCATTAAACCAGAGGCTATAGAGAGAGAGAGAGAGAGAGAGAGAGAGAGAGTTTGTGTGGCCATGAAGGAGGAGATTGCTGCTGCCGTCTTCTTCGTGGCTCGGCTGGTGAAGAGATATGGCTGTCTGGATAATGACAGCAGGGAGCGATTTGCCGCCGCCCTCACCTCTGTTCTGTTTGAGAACTACAAGAACCACTGGCACCCAAACGCACCGACCAAAGGACAGGCCTACAGGTCAGTAAGTGTTCAGAAAACAGGAAGTGTCTGTTTTTATTCCCCTTTGTCACTGATCTACACTGAAAATCATTTCACTTAAAAACATAAGTTACATGTTGCTTTCAAAACGTGATTTAACTGAGCTTGGTTTAATAGTTCAAAGTTGTTTAGAAAATGTAAAACCAGCTGAGTTAATTTAGCTGAGTGTCCACACTGGTCTGATTTGACCAGTTTTTTTTTAGCAAACTTTGGGTAAATTTAGGTCTTTAAAAGACATGACCCAGTCAGTTAAGACTTTATGCCTCTCTCCCACTTGTGCTGCAGAACCTGTCGGTCTTAGGATACAATATTATCCCATAATTGTAAATTGTGACCATTGTTTAACCAGTAACAAAACCCTGAGTTCCACCTGTTACTGAAAAAACACTGCTCTGAACCTGCTGATGGTATTTTCTATTAAACATCAAGGATCCACAGTAATGATGAGCCTGAGGTGAACTTCACAAATACCTGTTGGGAAAGTAAAGCTTAGTTTCTGAAGCCGTCCTCCTCGGTGCAGAGAACCATGGAACAAATGAGGGAGATTTCTCCAGGTATTTGAGAACAGTGACTTTCTGCTTGGAGACAAAACTAAAGAAAACTCTTCATTATAAGTGGTTATGTGCTGTGCCTCCTGTGGGGGCCAGCTTGCAGGTGTAGGGAGGTATTGACATCAGTAGGTCCAGGAAGTAAAGTCCTGACCCCCAACAAGGCGTTTCATACAAATCAGAAAATTAGGTTTTGCCCTGGAAGTTTGTCTCTTTGTGGGAACTGTGAGCCTGAAGAACATTTACATGCACAAAAAGCTATAGGACACACCATAGGAGGGAAGACTTAGAAAAGCATAACAGGTTCTCTTTAAATTAAAATGAATGAAACTCTGCACGTTTTCAACAAGACTTGAGCTAAAAGAAGTTTTCTAGTCTAATATTGCTGAGCAGTTGTTTCCTGCTGACTGTCGCTGCTGTGTTTCAGGTGTCTGCGTATGAACCGTGTGCAGCTGCAGGACCTGGTGCTGCAGCAGGCCTGCGAGCGCAGTGCGGTGCGATACGAAGATCTGGGCCTTCCCCAGGAGCTGACGGTGTGGGTCGACCCTGGAGAGGTGTCCTGCAGGTCAGACCACTTCACTCTGTAGCACCAGGATCTAACTTAGAACCAACACAGCACAGAGGCTCGTTGTCAGGAGTGTGAACCTGAGAACTGCTGCTCTTCATTTGTTCTTTGGGCAAAGATTGAGTTAATTTTTGTGCAAAATTGAACCTTTTTCCTACACAGACCTGCTGCTTTTGTTTCAAATTTCAGGTTGTGCACAACTTCAACAGTCATTCTGAGCCTCATGTTTCTGCCCTCAAACACCACTGCTCTGTTACCTCACTGTTATATCACAGCTTCAACCCAGTAATGACTCATTTAAAGATTATGATCACCTTTCAGTTTTGACATTTGGAATAAAAGCTCATTTAAATTAATGGTAATTTAAAGGACTAGTTTGACATTATGTTAAATGCACTAATTCACTTTTAGCCTACCGCTCATGTCTGTACATCAAATGTACATTACAGGACATGCCTCCAAAAACCAGAATAAACAAATGATGCATGTTAAATTAATGAGTTTAGAAATATCTGCAGTTTACATACTCTGAAATGTATTTACATTTTAAGCACTTGAAGATCTGATTATCACCAATGATCACTGAGCTCATAAAAACTAATGAAGTGGTCAAAGCTGTCATATTGACATAAGGTGTATTGATTGATTTCCAAATGTCAGTGATGCATTAGTGACACAAGAATTCCACCTTAAAAGTTGCCGATGTCCTCTGAGCTGCTCAGATATGAAATGGTTAATTAGTAAAGATGAAAAGGCAGAAAACGTGCTTTAATCCCTCAGTGGCTCCTGACGTTCATTGAATCTGATGTTTTTACACAGAAACTCGACTGTCGGCCTGTGACACTGGGACAGATTCTGCTGCTGGAAACGAATGCTAGCTCAGCTATGTTTTCATAGCCTAGCCTGTTAGCTTAGCTTCACCTCTGCTGCACTGCAGCTTCTCCTCTGATTGGACGTTTCCAATCAGCTTCTTTTGCTCAAAGCAAATAAATGAAATCAATCAAAACTCAAACTACTTGTGTTGATTCACCGGCTGCTGAACGCCACCCTGACGACACCCTACATCGTGGTGACATCACTGAGCTGTTTGTCTGATGCTGCGTCACAGTCTCAACGTGATCAGACGGATCATAAAGTCTGTCCAACATCTGATCATGTGATCAGTTCACTGATGTATGGAAACTTGTCACCATAGAAACAGTGGCTGCATGACCACTGAAACCAGCCACAACTTACCGGTGCTCGTCACAGGTGCGTCCACTACTTACAACACGGAGCTCTACACCTGCCGGGGAGGAAATGTCTTCAGATCTTTTTCAGAGATTAAATGTATAAAATGACGAACATAACGTCATGTTTGAGGTCACAGTGCGACAGGTGAGATGATGCAGCCCCCCCCCCCCCTCCTCCTTGCAGGTACGGTGAACACAGCGCTCCGTTCTGCGTCTCCTCTGTGAACAGTTGTCGACGTGGAGATGGGGAATTTTCCCGCCGCATCCATGATGCAGTGGAGCGGGCAAGCCTCGACGTCCAATCAGGAAGCTCCTCGGACGAGGAGGATGTGGGTGGAGACAACAGCACCAGCAGCGGCGGCCAATCAGCTCCCTGTCCTGCTCCGGTACCACCCACCAACCCTGAACCCAAAACCATCCCGACTGTCAGCAACCCCAACAGCGTCTACCGGGTGGGCTTTAACCACACAATAGTTGGCAGCAGAAATTAATGTGACAGTGTCCATACAATTATAAATGGCTGTAAATGAGTTAGTCCAATTTCTTTGAATAATAACAGTGTGGAAAATTAAATGCATTATACTACATTGTCAGTATTAGACTGTGCTGCATTTTCAGACACTAAATTAAGTGTACAAAGCAGAAGCAGAGACATAAAAGCATCTTCAGGTCTTTAATAAATGCTGAAGTCCAGGACACAGGCCAACATTTTATTTTGAAAAGTGAACTTTTTGAGGGAACTTTCCCTCGGAGCAGTTGGTTACCTGCTGTAGTTCACAGCTGGGAATAACGACTGGTTCTTAAAGAGGCTTAGTTTTTACTGGAAGTTTCCTCCAGAAGTCAAAAGAACTGAGATTATGATTAAAAGTTCTAACACCATATGGATGTTGTACGGTGCTACATTACAAATAAAAGCCCTGCACTGAAAAAATAATTAAAACATGTACTTAAAGTACAGAGAGGAATCCAGTGAAATGAGCCTTGTGCTGTGTTTTTGCACAGAAGACTTCAAAGAGTATCAAAGTCGTTTCAGATGTTTGAGGCTCTACCTGTGTGTATGGTGTTTGCTACCAAACCATATTTATTATGAAAAAATCTTATATAGTAAAATTCCAGATAAGATATATTTAGTGCAGTAAATTTTTTTTTTTTTTTTTTTTTTTTTTTTTTTTTTTTTAGTGCAGTATAAAGTATGAGTTAATGTACTTAGTTCCACCACTGGTCTCTTGTATCACTCTCTCTGCTCCTCTCTCCTCAGTTCAGCGAGTTTTCTCCCGGGGCCCCTCAGACCTGGCTGAGGGAGAAGCGGAGGGCCTTTGCTGGGGACACATTCCCACCTCATGCTCCTCCAGCTGGAGGTCCGACCTCCCAGTTTTCTGGCCAGAAAGGCTTCAAGTCCTACGGAGCCACATTTACCTTCATTGGGCCTCGTGTTGACAAGTACCACTGGATCAGCAAATCCCGATCCTAGAGCGAGCCACGCCTTCAACCTAGAACCAGAATCGGGTTGCTGCTCGGGACCGGAGCCTTGATGCTGGATCAAAGCACCATATGCAGGGGAAAAAGTGTCAGGACAGCTGCTGTCTTTAAAGTATAAGTTTATTGTTCATACATGGTTTAAAGTAATAATGATTTAAAGTAATGCTGTTTAAGCATGTTTTTAAGCTTTGAAGATTCAAGTATTTTAGCTAAACCCGCCCCTCTAAATGTGTCTTTAAACTAAAATTAAAGTATGAATAAAGTAACTTTGACCTGTCATTGAAAAGAAATAAAGCGTCTGTCAGCTCTGCTGGTTATTGCAAAGTGTTTCCTCCGTTTAATATTTCAGTCCATCTTTCTAAATCCGGATGCTGTCGACTAAATTAGCAAATCATAAATTTATTCACCACAAAAACAGAACAAAGCTTTAACGTAGGACGATACAGAGACACTGCTATCCTGGCCAGGGTCTTTCATCTCTGAGCTACGCTCTCAGTTGAGGTGAGATTAATGAAGAGTTGACTCTTCCCTGAACAGCTGTGTGTGGAGGTGGTTGTGCTGGTAGTGTAGCTAGTGATTGGTGTGTAAAAACAATCAGCTAACAACACTGCCTGCACAGCAACCTCAATCACAGTCATCAGGAATCAGAAACGCTGCTGCAGTAAAGGCTGAGAGACGCAGCGTGAGATGACTGACGCAGTAGAAACCAAGTGGCAGCATCTGAGGCTGAAGTGTCCAAAACTGCAGTTCCTCAAATGACCACCTGAGGCCTCCTCCCAAACAGACTGGACGTAGACTCTGGGTCTGAGAAGGGAAGAGTCTTAAAGCTGCATCTCTCTACTGACCATCAGGGGCGACTCCACTGGTTGGAAACAGTCTGATTGTATTGACGTCTATGTGAAAATGTCTCCGCTTCTCTGATTTATTACCTCAGGAGACGTTTATGTCTCAGTCTCTAGTTTCAAGTCTTCAACACAACATGATGTTCATATTTTTAATTTAGAGGAATCGCGAAGCTCACATGGTTCAGTCCAAAGATTTAAAAAAGCTCAACAACACATATCTTGTTATATTAGAATGTAAATGAAATTACAAAAAGAATTTGCCACTTTAAAGGCGGTTCTGTACCAGACTAATCTCTGGCTCTGGCAGCCAGTGGAGACTCCCAGGAGTTACTGGTCCCAGTCAAGAATCAGTCCAGTGAACTGTTCTCATAAGACTGTTACAGTTTTGATAAAGTGTCCAGTCACCACAGTGTCGTATTTTTGTCTTTATTTTTCATTTTTGCCATAAAGACAAAAGAGATTTTGCTTAAAAGACAAAATAAAAAATCCGTTTTAAGTTACTTACCAACTGCTGAAGCGATTCCAGACCAGGTTGTAACCTGTAACTGTAGGAAAAAATCACTTTCATGTTGTTTCTCACTGGAAATAGGCCACAGTTTGTCTCTTTTCTCTACAGCACTGGCATTTTAACAGGTTAACATAGCCTAGAAAAGGCTGATTAGCGAATGTTAATCAGTTAATGACATTTTAAAAATAATAGGAAATTATAAAATGACTCCAGAGTTTTCAGTGACCAAGGCTGCTATGATCCAGTCAGTGATTTTAAGATGTTTATTCAGTTGTTTTGAGCTTCATGGAGCTCAATTACAATGGAAGGAGGGCGAGGAAGCAGGGATCTGATTGGCTGTTAATGACTGATGACAACAAGAAACTTGAAGCAGGCTGAAGGTCCAAACGTCGGTCAGGTTTTGTGGTTGCTGGGCTCTGCTGACATGATCATCAGGTTGCACACATTACGACCACATGCTGAAAGCTCTGTCCACGGCACTGTGATTGGATGAGCAACACTTCCTGTAAACATGTAAACAACAGCATTGTCTGACGTGAATCACTGTCCTACTGCATGAAATGTGTGAGTGCGTGAGAGCTGGGCTCTTACCTGTGGCCGCTGCAGTTCTCACCACTTCGTTCACAAGTGACCACAACTGAAGAAATGCAACCGTCTCCACAGCTGCACTTTACTGTGTGTGTGTGTGTGTGTGTGTGTGTGTGTGTGTGTGTGTGTCCATATTGCAGGTCATGCCTCAACTTGCCCCTGGCTGGTAGATATAGTTGACGTTACCAGGGTGAAGCAGTCAGTGGCAGCAAAACACTCCCCCTGAGCCCCAGGGTTTGTCAGTGCTGCTGTGTTTCATGTGACCACAACACTCACACGTTTGGCTTCATGTTATTTGGTGCAGTCTGAAAATATATGAAAATGAAATGTGTCCTTTGCAGCTGCAGTCTTTTAAGGATGATGTTTTTGCCTTTATTTGATAGTACAGACACATGAGAAACACAGGGAGGGGGATCGCCTGTGCTTGGAATTGGAAATAGATTTGCAACTTGGAAAAAAGTTTTTTTTTTTTTTTTAATCAAGTATGACTGGGATGGTTTTTGTAATAAAATCTTAAAATATAAAATATTATAAAATCTTATATAGGGTTTTGGACAATGCATAAATATGTCCCTGAGACATTCAATGCAACACATCTGAACAAAAGTCTTACAGTTTTAATAATAACACAGACTAAAACAATATCAGTGAGCTGCTGTGATTCTGGAAGCCCACAAACACTGCTGCTTGTTAGAGATGCAACAGTACAAATCTTTTTTCAGCAAAAACACAAAGAAAGCTTTGCTTCTGTGCAGAAACAACATGTGTCCATACCGGGCGTTTCAGCCTGTCCACATTAAACTGAAACGTGTCAGCTCTGTGCAGTGTCCCAGTGAAACGCCGCAGTACTGCCACCATCTGTTTGGTCCCGGATACAACAGTGTCTCCACAGTGTCTCCACAGTGTCTCTACAGTGTCTCTAGTGTCTCAACAGTGTCTCCACAGTGTCTCCACAGTGTCTCCACAGTGTCTCTAGTGTCTCAACAGTGTCTCCACAGTGTCTCTAGTGTCTCCACAGTGTCTCTACAGTGTCTCTAGTGTCTCCACAGTGTCTCTACAGTGTCTCTAGTGTCTCCACAGTGTCTCCACAGTGTCTCTACAGTGTCTCTAGTGTCTCAACAGTGTCTCCACAGTGTCTCTACAGTGTCTCCACAGTGTCTCAACAGTGTCTCAACAGTGTCTCCACAGTGTCTCCACAGTGTCTCTAGTGTCTCCACAGTGTCTCTACAGTGTCTCTAGTGTCTCAACAGTGTCTCCACAGTGTCTCTACTGTCTCAACAGTGTCTCCACAGTGTCTCTAGTGTCTCCACAGTGTCTCTACAGTGTCTCTAGTGTCTCCACAGTGTCTCCACAGTGTCTCAACAGTGTCTCAACAGTGTCTCTACAGTGTCTCCACAGTGTCTCCACAGTGTCTCAACAGTGTCTCAACAGTGTCTCCACAGTGTCTCTAGTGTCTCCACAGTGTCTCCACAGTGTCTCAACAGTGTCTCAACAGTGTCTCTACAGTGTCTCTAGTGTCTCCACAGTGTCTCCACAGTGTCTCAACAGTGTCTCAACAGTGTCTCCACAGTGTCTCTAGTGTCTCCACAGTGTCTCCACAGTGTCTCAACAGTGTCTCAACAGTGTCTCTACAGTGTCTCTAGTGTCTCCACAGTGTCTCCACAGTGTCTCAACAGTGTCTCTACAGTGTCTCCACAGTGTCTCCACAGTGTCTCTAGTGTCTCAACAGTGTCTCCACAGTGTCTGTCTCAGTCTGGACGCACAGTCGAGCACAGAGAAAGAGACGCGGTTATGAGTTGTGCCGGTTTAGGAAACATGGTTTGAGGGCAAGTGTTTAAGGGCCCAGCAACACATTTTGGCCCCGGGCGTTCATGAGGTTAATGCGGCCATGTCTGTGTGATAGACAGCTCCGTACTGAAACAGAAACTGCGCAGTGAGATGAAGAACGGTTCCACTTTTCAAGCCTCTATTTTTCTTATTCGTCGAGCAAATGAAAGGCATAAAAAGAAAGATTTCCCGTTGCCATGCCATTAAAAGAAGTCGATTTGCACCAGAAACAACCGTTGGAGGAGCGGACAGGAAGCAGGAAAGACGTTTGGCTGCTTTATTTGCTGTTTTTTCATCAAGGGCGGGCTCTCAACCAATCATGCGACGCCTTTATTCGCACAAGAGCGCTTTGTGTCCAATCACGAACCTCCTCATTGCGACGTGCCCCAGCGCTCGGTCACATCCGGTCGTATATATGATGCCACGAGTTAGCGGCGAATTTGGAGAGTGTCCATTTTGAGCAGCAAGTCGGCGTCTCTGGTATTTCCCTGAAAGTAAGCGTGTTTTCTTGGTTTTATTTGCACAGAGAAAACAGGTGAACGTGTTCAGCGCAGTTCAGCGGCTGGTTTGACGGCGGCGCTTCCCGCGGGCCTGGTTCCATCTGTGCGGCGTCCTCTTGTTAGCAGCTAGCTAGCTAGCTGTCCGTTAGCCGCGGTGGTGCTAATGAGGTTTAACGCGGTTATTACATTGGACGAAAAGCCCGTCCGCCGACTGCAGTAGAAACAGACACTTGTGCTTTTTAAGCAGCGGTTGAGACTTTCCCTCACGACGTTTAGCGTGATTTTTAATGGTAGTGGTTGTTTTTCTCAGGACCCGCCACCTAGCTGGTAGCCGGGCCTCCTCTTGCTCCCGAGCGGCAACGGAACGGAGCGAAGCGCGGTCCGCTCAAACCTGCAGACGGAGACACGCAGGGTTCCTGCTGCGCTTAGTGAACATCCAGTGTTTACTTTTCAGCACCTCTGTCTCCCTCAAGCCTTGCTTTAAGCTAGCTGTACGGTTACAAACATATGGAGGATATTTTAAACAATTAGCTAACGTAACGCAAACAACAGAGAGGTGGTCAGTTAGCTGTCGATTAGCCTCCTAATCTGTAGCTTTTTATAATCTTTATAAACTGACTGTTGTGACTTTAAATGGATAAATAATCGTAAATCCTCGTTTAATTAGTACCATTTTATTTTCTTGTATGCATTTACTACAACCTGTGCGAAGTTCTAGAGCGGAATCTTTTGGTCAATTAAAGTTTGGACCAGAAGAAAAATAATCAGCTGTTTTTGATTATTGATTAATCACTTCGATCATTTTTCAAGTACGATTAGTCAAATATTTGTTGATTTCAACCTTCTGGAAAGAGGAATTGCGCCTTCACTTTTCCTGTCGTTGTAAACAAACTGGTCTTTTGGGCGAACAAAATAATAAACCGGTAGTCATGAGTTTTTAGCTTGTTTTTTTTTTTTCTCTGTCCATGGTTAGAAAACTTGTCAGTTAACAGAAGAGCATAATCTCAAGGTCCCCAACAAGGTAAAAAAATGTAATGAAAAATGATGTGGCTATATCCTAAAATAAAGTGGATTGGTACTTAAACTGGATTGTTTTCCCACAAGGCAATTGGACACTAAATCTAATCTTTCTTTACCGTTCATGTTGTTGGTACTTGGTATATTTGAGGATCTGACACTTCAACTGTTTGCTGTTGCAGCAGCTACAAACCCTTCATTCAAATAATACTACCGTAATAATACCTTCATTCAAATAAAGGATTACTCAGATCCTCTTGTCCTGTTGTAGTCTCTTGAAGAGCCCACCATCACAATGTCAGACTCTGAGAATCTGCTGATGGAGACATCGGAGCAGAATGGAAACGAGGGCGAAGAGGACCAGAACGGAGCTGAGCAGGAGTTGATCTGTGAAGAAGACAGCCAGGACAATGGCACAGATGGAGGCAAGATTGATGCCAGCAAAGGAGAGGAGGATGCTGGGTGAGTGTTTTCCATCTCCCTTTTTGTATACAGTAAAATTATGTCATGAAACTTAAAATGCAGGTTCACTTGTGACCAACTGAAAACTGAGCTGGGACCTTGTTTCCAGGATAAAAAGAAAGCATAAGTAAAACTAGTCAGTCTGTCCAGTTGATCTTGGTTCATGACCCCCAAGAGACGGTTGTGCATGAAGTTCCCAAGCAACTTGTAGCAAGAATGTTGATGCTTGTGTGCAGAGGAGAGAAGTTTACAAAATAAAGCTGTGTATTCTGTATTAGATAAGGCTACCTGTGGAAAAACAGGTATACAAGAGTAAGAAATAAACAGCACAGTGTCTGTCTGTTTGCAGTAAAATGTTCGTGGGTGGCCTCAGCTGGGACACAAGTAAAAAGGACCTGAAGGATTACTTCAGTAAGTTTGGCGAGGTGTCGGACTGCACCATCAAGATGGACTCCAACACTGGCCGGTCCCGGGGCTTCGGCTTCGTCCTCTTCAAAGACTCTGCCAGCGTGGACAAGGTGAGTCACCTCTGATCACCTGACAGATGTTTCTCGTGTGATTAGGGTAATACTCACAGCACGTTGCTGCCTGGTTATACGTGTAACATGATTAACACCTGGATCTTTGTTACAGTCATTTGATTTATTTTGGTGATTGGATTCTTGTCGGTCACCAGAAAGGTCATGGTGTGAACTCGGTGCAGAGGGTTGTTGGTGCACACAGACAGCAGGAGAAAATGCAGATGGGTCTGATTAACACGTTGAGACTCCAGTTATGAGCATGCACTTCTTAAATGGTAACAGAAAGCAGCCTGTGCTGATGTTACTTGAAATAAAAGCTCTGAGCTGTTGTCTCACTAGATGTTTCTTTGTTCTTCCTCCATTAGTTTCATGTCTGTGTAGTAGTGCTTCATGTTAATAATAACAAACGACTGGATGCGTTTTCAGGTGCTGGAGCAGAAGGAACACAGACTGGATGGACGTCAGATCGACCCCAAGAGGGCAATGGCCATGAAGAAGGAGCCCGTCAAGAAGATCTTTGTGGGAGGTTTGAACCCCGAGGCGACTGAGGACACCATCAGGGAATATTTTGGGGCCTTCGGAGAGGTTAGGTCACAAAAAAACACACAGTGGACCTACAGAGAGAACACAGTAGCCCAGGCTTCAGTGTTTAACAGATGGCTTGATGGACGGCATCTGTCATTTTTACAGAATTAAGGCACAGTCTAATTGAACTGGAGATAATCTGGGGGCCACTGATGCGCTCCCCTTATACACACACACACACTTTCAGCGCAGCCCTTGAACCAGGCACAGGGGCCTTTCCTAATGAAGCTACTGGCTAATAAACAGTCGCTGATTGAAACAAAGTTGCAGGTTCACCTGAGGACAGGCTTCCTTTGGGAAGAACCCATGTCATTAGAACATTTACCAGAATTTAGTTTGACCTAAATGTGGAATGTGTGACTACAGAAAACTTCAGGCGTCAGTCAGACTGGTTTTAGTTACCAGTAGAAAACATCTGAGTCAAAATGCACAAACAAGTTTTTTTCTTTTAACCATCATTTTAACAAGGTTCCTCCACCCTCCATCCTCCTGTTCCAGATCGAAACCATTGAGCTTCCCATGGACCCCAAATCAAAGAAAAGGAGGGGGTTTATCTTCATCACATACAAAGACGAAGCAAGTGTCAAGAAGTGTCTGGAGAAGAAATACCACAACGTCGAGGGTGGCAGGGTATGTACACACAGTGTTACCTCAGCAGCTCTTGATCATTCATATTTCCACTGTGCAGCTGGAAGGCGGCTGGTTCTGAGCTGTAGCCTTGCTCTCTTAGTCTTTTGTAAGAGCCATTTGTGATCTTGACCACCTACAATTTTGAAATCCCTCCTGCTGCATTAAGGATTTTGGTGTGTTTTCCACGTCTGCGTGGCAATAACATTTGGATTCAAAGTGTGTGTTTGCATCTCCTCAGTGTGAGCTGAAGATCGCCCAGCCCAAGGAGGTGTACCAGCAACAGCAGTATGGACAAGGACGTGGTGGGGGTTATGGAGGCCGGGGGGGCAGAGGCCGTGGAGGTGAGGATGAGTCTGCACCTTGTCTCCTGAATTCATTTGCTTTTTAAGAGCTAATTAAACATGAGTGGGCCCCAAAGTGGGTCATCAAAATCTTTAGCTGGCATGAAATGAAGAATGGTGAAAGTTAGAGTAAAAAAAACTAACAGTGGAGGCAGTTTTATCACCTGTTGACACCTTGATTTTTAAAGTAAAAATTTTGGCCATCAGCTCAAAGCAGCAGGTTCGTCTTGCTCTGTGCACCAAGAATGTAATGCCGTCTAACAAGCCCTTTCACTGACAGTGTGTCTGATCCAGAAAGTCTCACAGTCCTTTAGTAACTGTTAGACCTGGACACCAAACTAAATGAATACACCTGTTTTCAGGCTGAAACTAAAACCTTTATCCACTTTGCGTCTCAGGTCAGAGCCAGGGCTGGAACCAGGGCTACGGAAACTACTGGAACCAGGGATATGGTAACCAAGGCTATGGCTACAGTGGATACAGTGGCTATGGCAACTATGACTACTCTTCTGGTTACTATGGATATGGGCCTGGATACGACTACAGTAAGCACACAGACGAACCGTATATCTCTCTCTCACTCACACACACACACACACACACACACACACACACACACACACACACACACACACACACACACACACACACACACACACGGGCAGGCTGATTGCACAATGTTTGTTTTGGGTTTTTTGTAATCCAGTAAAGTTTCTTCAGCTAATTGAGAAATAAGTCACATCTGGCCAAGTCTGTTTTAATAAGGTGAACACTGGTGCAAATATAAAGTATTGTTTATCTTAGCATAAATGTCAGTCCCCACATTTCCTCCTCACTCACTGCTGCGTGTAAACACATGGGATTGTAACCAACCTAAGGCTTGGCTTCAGCCGTCTGCTCCCAGACTGAGAGTGGGACGTCGTTTACAGGGATAGGTTGACATTCGTGTCCCCATTCGCGTCTCTGGATGTGAAAATTGAAACAAATCTGTGTCTAACCCGTCTGTCCTCCCTCTGCTCCACAGACCAGGGCAGCGCCAGCTACGGGAAAACCCCAAGACGAGGGGCACACCAGACAGGCTACAAGCCATACTGATGATCACATGGTATTTCAAGGTATGCCAGGGCTACAGCTACCTACCTTTTACATATGGTCATGGTGCCCATAAGTATAGACACTGAAATCCCATCTGCATGAAGTCATAGTTCAGCTTAGGCCTGACGGAGCTGGTGAAGTCCGTCCCGTCCCACAAACGCTGTTGACGGCCGTTCATGTTGGAAAGCTGTGAGGTTTAAAAACTTTGTAGGAGATGAGTTGCCGTTTTATTTCGTTCTTTCAAACCAACACTTATTTTGGCTTCTCTGTATTACTCTGCTGTAGTCAGTTTTGCATTGACAGTCTGTGTTCATCTTTGTTTTTCTGCACGTCTTCCTGTCCAATCAGCAGCAGGTTTCTTGTATTGTTTTGCTGTAGGTCAAACCTTGGCCCTCACCTGTTCTGTATTGTAATAAACACCATGTTTTGAAAAGATTTGATGTACTTTCTAAATTCTATTGTAATGTTTGGGTATTTTTAAGCCTTTATTAAAGACGAGATGCAACAGAGGTCCTCAGCTGGTCTTGAATCATGGATGTTGTGGTTTATGGTTGGTATCTTAGCCCCTAAGCAACTGGGACTTAACACCTTACTGAAGTAGTCCTCAGATGGAACGTACATCTCACACAATCATTTAAAATCCACCCGTAAAGATCCTGGTTTTGAGCTAAGCATCAAGGACAAACATGAAAAAACTGAACCTCAGACTTCATTCATGTTTTTGTGCAACATTGAGTTGTGTGTTAGATGTGTGTGTAGACAATGTGACTGAGTGTTGTGTGTTATTCCTCAGGGCTCCAGTGATCCAGTGAGACCGGCTGCTGAGCGGAAACACTGGGCCTAACTCGACCTCTTTTATGACAGAAGACCATTTGTACAGAAAACATCTGAAATGTAACTTTTCCATGTTTTTTTTTTTTTTTTTTTTTTTTTCTTAATCTTATCATTTTTAGGTTTTACTTTTCCCTTTTTGTTTTTTTGTTTTTTTTTGTTTTGTTTTTTCTCCCTTCCACATTTCCATCAATGGAAGTGTAATTTTTACTGTACTTTTTGGTACCTGTTTTGATTCTAATGTATTGTAAGGGTTGTATTTTACATGTTTGCTGGCTTTACAGGTTGAAAAATCTTGGCGCTGTAAAGGAGCTTTTTGACAAATAAAAACAGTTTTCAGTAAAAAAAAAAAAATTTTCTGATGCTTCCAGGTTTTGGGGTGGAAGGATAAAAAAAAATGTTGAGTAGGTTTAGAGTTAAAATTAAGTTTCAAACATCAAAGTCAATATTGATTTCTCTCTTTTGTAGCATCACAATCTAATCTGTAATAATGAAGGATAAGTTTAATAACTTAAAGGAAATTTTTTTTGAAGTATTCCCTCTGATGACACATTTGATATTAATTTTTTTAACCCCCTTTTTTTTTTTTTTTACATGGGGGTTGGTGTACCAAGAGTGAATTTTACCTCAAGTTTTAATTCCTAAAAATTGAAACGGCTTCCTGCGAGCCTTTGTCTTCAGGACTCTGAATTTACCAGGGAAGTAACATTTGAAAATATGCAGATCTCTGGGATGTAATAGGGAAAAATGACCACATGCAACTGTGGACCTATTGTTATATCAAAACGCCCTTTAAACAAGTTTCTATTCTGGTTTAGTTTCTTTGTAAAGAGTCTTTGGTTTTAGAAATTAAATGTCTGCTTAATTTTTCTGGACCGGCTTCAAACCTGTGGAGTCGCCTCAGTTAGTGTCTCTGGCAATTTATTAGTAATAAACATTCTGTTTGTAATGGTTTGTGTATTTCTAATGCTTAATGTTATTGCTAATGGTCCTAAAGAGGAAATGCGGAGCTGTTTTCCCCTCAAGACTTCAGCACACAAAGTGACTCATGTTCACACACATGTTGGGGGAGAGGGTATGAGGATCAGTGTTGACATTTGTTAACTTATGTGCAGAGTGGATCATAACTTTGAACCCATTCATCTGCTGTAGAAATTGTAGATGGAAAAATAGGCTCTAGCTCATGTGGATCATCATCATATCCGCTGCAGATTCATGGGAACCAGCCACTGGTTTCACGGATCTGGATCAAAGTGTAGGAAGGGCGTGCATGTGTTGGGGAGACATGGAGGGTCAGGCCCTCAGAATGAACGGAACCGACCAGAACAACGGCTTTTATACTTATATCAGTTCACCGGGAGACGTGTACCGTGTGGGATCGTTAATGCACCGTGAAATAATGTCTCAATAAACAAACATATTGTACAATAACAGGCAGGAGCCATGATGCGCTGAGGGCCGTCAATAAGAGCCGTAATCATGTTGACGATAACAGAGAAAAGAGAAGTGGGATGATATAACAGTTTCCGTAGTGTAGTGGTTATCACGTTCGCCTCACACGCGAAAGGTCCCCGGTTCGAAACCGGGCGGAAACAGCTTTTTCTCCTCTGTTGAAAAACTGGTCCCATCACGTGTTTTCAGGTAAAAGAACCGCGGGGCTCCTGCGGGGCCGCCGCGGGGCTCCCGCGGGGCTCCTGCGGGGCTCCTGCGGGGCCGCTGCGTTAAATGTATAAATATTGTTTCCGCCCGGTTTCGAACCGGGGACCTTTCGCGTGTGAGGCGAACGTGATAACCACTACACTACGGAAACTCTGAGACGTGATGACGTGTTCGTGATGACGTGTTCAGTGGCACAGACCGGCTCTCTGGTTGGTTGTTTTAATCCGCCATCGTTAACCAATCAGCGCCTCAGTGTCGCCGCCGCGGGCCCGTCATCAGTTGCTGCATTAACCCAAATTAAAATGTAAAAAACAATTGCCAGTCTCTTCGTATTTTGTGTTACGCTCTAACATTATAAATTAAACTGTTCCTGAGTTGTAAAAACGAGCTGGACATTTCATTAGAAGTCGGACATGAGAAACGCTGAGCGACATTTCGAGCGCAGCTTCCCGCCTGGCGCAGGACAAGCGCTCCATCACCTGCAGGGAGATCCAGACCGCCGTGCGCCCGCTGCGGCCCGGGGGGCTGGCCAAGCACGCCGTGTCCGAGGGCGCCAAGGCCGTCGCCAAGTACACCAGCTCCAAGTGAACTCCCGCTGACCACCGCCGACACGAAGGCCCTTTTCAGGGCCGCACACCCGCTCTGAGCTGGGTCCTCAGGCACTGACCCGCAGACTGACCGGGCCTGTGCCCAGCGAGGGTCACAGGCTCAATAAACACCTGACTGAGCGCAGCCAGGTGTGTGTTAGCCTCTGTGCTACAACACCCTGCTGTTCTTTGGTAGCCCCCCCCAACCCCCCCAACCCCCCGATCATAAACCGCGGCGCACAAAGTGTCCCGCTCCTCATTCCCGCTCAGAGCCGGACCCGCCGGCTACCTACAGCTACGAAGAGCGGACTACAGCCGGGTCCTGATGACTACAGCCGGGTCCTGATGACGGTATAAAGAGCGGACTACAGCCGGGTCCTGATGACTACAGCCGGGTCCTGATGACGGTATAAAGAGCGGACTACAGCCGGGTCCTGATGACTACAGCCGGGTCCTGATGACGGTATAAAGAGCGGACTACAGCCGGGTCCTGATGACTACAGCCGGGTCCTGATGACGGTATAAAGAGCGGACTACAGCCGGGTCCTGATGACTACAGCCGGGTCCTGATGACGGTATAAAGAGCGGACTACAGCCGGGTCCTGATGACTACAGCCGGGTCCTGATGACGGTATAAAGAGCGGACTACAGCCGGGTCCTGATGACTACAGCCGGGTCCTGATGACGGTATAAAGAGCGGACTACAGCCGGGTCCTGATGACTACAGCCGGGTCCTGATGACGGTATAAAGAGCGGACTACAGCCGGGTCCTGATGACTACAGCCGGGTCCTGATGACGGTATAAAGAGCGGACTACAGCCGGGTCCTGATGACTACAGCCGGGTCCTGATGACGGTATAAAGAGCGGACTACAGCCGGGTCCTGATGACTACAGCCGGGTCCTGATGACTACAGCCGGGTCCTGATGACTACAACTCCTCCACACAAACACATTTCATCCACCTCTGTTCTCCCGCCAAACTGAGATCAGTGTTTGATCATTTCACGACATTATTCAGCCTCTGCACAGATTCATGTCGCGCACCAACCGGAGACAAACTGAGCCCCACACCAGAGGAAGGACGACGGCAGGTGAGGAGGGACACATTCAGCGTCACAGACGTGATTGTAGAGGTTATTATGACGTCACTGTTTCATGACAGTTGAACTGGTTCAGACTGGATCGAACACATTGATCCACAGGTAGATTAGAAAACAGTTTATATAGTTTCCACCTTTATTCCTTCAGACCAGTGAAGTGGGAGCAGAAACTGTAATAAAATAATTTACAGACCATCACAAAGGTTCACACACAGAATTCAAACAGGCTCATCAGAAAGTCAGAGACAGATCAGTCCGCATCAGTGAAACCATGACAACAAAGATCTGAGTCTCCGGGACAGTAAGACGGCATCAAACACACTGATCTGTCAGGGAGACACAGACTCACACAGCAAACTGGGTAAAATCAGAAAAGCTCTGAAAAAGTCTGAAGAAGAGATTTAAAGTCTGACTCTGAGCTGATCCAGATCCAGATCCAGATCCAGATCCAGATCCAGGTCTGACTGAAACCTCTCCTCTGGTTTTCACCTTTCTTTTCTCACCGTCTAACATTAAATCTGATTGAACTTTTCCTGTTTTTGGTCAATTAGGATTACCAAAATTATTTCTATTTGCTAAATGCCAGAATAATGAGAGATCATTTTTTAGACATTTTTTATTACTTTCTTCAAAGTCAGAAGTTTACATACACTAAGATTACTATGCCTTTAAACAATTTGGGAAAGCCCAGATGATGATGTCATGTCTTTGGAAGCCTCTGATAGGTTTATTGACAACATTTGAGTTAATTAGAGGCACACCTGTGGATGTATTTTAAGGCACACCTGAAACACACTGCTTCTTTGTGTAACATCATGGGAAAATCAAAAGAAATCAGCCAAGATGTCAGGAAGAGAATTGTGGATTTGCACAAGTCTGGTTCATGGTGCAATTTCCAGATGCCTGAAGGTGCCACGTTCATCTGTTCAAACAATGATATGCAGCTGAGTCTCCGGGATGTGGTTGGGATGGTCTGAACGTTGGCGACGTGCTGCGGTGAGCGTGTTGTGTCACTTCCGGGTGTTGGTGGTGTTGTGTTTGTTGCTGCTCTCCCTGAACTCAGCTGATCCTGGTTGTATTTTTGTATATAACCGCTAATTATCTGTTGTACTGTCGAACTCCTGTTCGATCGCTCTCAGCTCTCTGCTTCTCTTCGTGAGATTCTCATTAAAACACAGCTGTTTACACGCTAGCTCTGTTAGCTACTTTAGCTTAGCAGTTAGCATGGCTTCTCTCTCTCCCTCTCCCGCTCTCTCTTGCTCAGCCTGCTTCATGTTCAGCTCCTCCTCTGCCTCCTTTAGCGATAATGGTTCATGTAATAAATGCAGTTTGTTCACAGTTATGGAGGCGAGGCTCAGAGATCTGGATCCCGGCTCCGCACCATGAAACCACATCTTTAGCCTCTCCAGTTAGCCAGCCCCCAGCAGCTGGTGCGGACCGACCCAGTGGGCTTTGTTGATCACTGGCAGACTTTCTGGGGAAGACCTGGTCTGATTAGACGGGACGGCAAACATCCCACGCTGGATGGAGCTGCTCTCTTATCTAGAAACTTCACTGAGTTTATTAGAAACCAAAGCCATGACAAACCAGAGCTGAGACCAGGAGGCAGAGCCGCAGTCTGACTCTCTTCTCTGCGCCTCTCTTAGAGCAGTCGCTGCCATTCACCCCCTACAAACTGTGTCTGTCCCCCGACCACCTACATTTAAATATAATAAATCAAAAGCGAACAGAGGAGGAGTTAGACATGAAAACCTAATAAAAATTAGCACAACTGTTAGTCCAGAACCAAATAACAGGAAAATTAAATGTGGATTATTGAATATCAGATCACTCTCATCTAAATCTCTACTAGTCAATGATCTGATAACTGATCATCACATTGATCTGCTCTGTCTGACTGAAACCTGGCTGCAGCAGGATGAATATGTTAGTTTGAATGAATCAACACCCCCCACTCATGTTAACGTTCATATCCCTCGAAGCACAGGC
>CM073644.1:26990578-27004598 GCA_037074605.1 Trachinotus ovatus
GCAGGATCCAGATCCACCACTACTCATCTTTACTATTAACCACTGTTACCTGTCATTATTATTGATAACACCATTACCTACACAGCTGTTCCTTCTCTCTCTCTCTCTCTCTCTTCTCTCCCCTCTCCTCCCCCTCCCCCTCTTTCTATCTCCTCCTAAACCCAACCGGTCGAGGCAGACGGCCGCCCACCCTGAGCCCGGTTCTGTTGGAGGTTTCTTCCTGTTAAAAGGGAGTTTTTCCTCCCCCCTGTCGCCAAGCGCTTGCTCGTTGTGGGAACTGTTGGGTTTTTTCTGTAACAAAGTAAGGTCTTGACCTGACCCTGTAAAGAGCCTCAAGATAATGTATATTATGATTTGGCGCTATACAAATAAAATTGAATTGAAGTATAAACACCATGGGAATGTCCAGCCATCATACCGCTCAGGAAGGAGACGGGTTCTGTGTCCCAGAGATGAATATGCTTTGGTCCGAAATGTGCATATCAACCCAAGAATGAAAGCAAAAGACCTTGTGAAGCTGGTAAGAGTGTGTCATTATCAACAGTGAAACGAGTCCTGTACCGACATAGGCTGAAAGGCCACTCTCCCAGGAAGAAGCCATTACTCCAAAAGAAACATAAAAAAGCCAGATTACAGTTTGCAAATGCACACAGGGACAAAGACCTTAATTTTTGGAGACATGTCCTGTGGTCTGATGAAACTAAAATTGAACTTTTTGGTCATAATGACCATCGTTACATTTGGAGGAAAAAGGGGGAAGCTTGCAAGCCTGAGAACACCATCCAAACTGTGAAATATGGGGGTGGCAGCATCATGTTGTGGGGTTGTTTTGCTGCAGGAGGGACTGGTGCACTTCACAAAATAGATGGCATCATGAGGAAAGAACATTATGTGGAAATACTGAAGCAACATCTCAAGACATCAGCAAGGAAGTTAAAGCTTGGGTTTGGGTTTTCCAAATGGACAATGACCCTAAGCATACTGCCAAACTGGTGACAAAGTGGCTTAAGGATAACAAAGTCAATGTTTTGGAGTGGCCATCACAAAGCCCTGATCTCAATCCAATTGAAAATGTATGGGCAGAGCTGAAAAGGCATGTGCAAGCAAGGCGGCCTACAAACTTGGCTCAGTTACACCAGTTCTGTCAGGAGGAATGGGCCAAAATTCCTGGAAACTATTGTGAGAAGCTTGTGGAAACATATCCAAAACGTTTGACCCAAGTCATACAGTTAAAAGGCAATGCTACCAAATACTAATGAAATGTGTGTAAACTTCTGACTCTCAAGTAATAAAAAATTGTCTAAAAAATTATCTCATTCTGGCATTTAGCAAATAGAAATAATTTTGGTAATCCTAATTGACCAAAAACAGGAAAAGTTCAATCTGATTTAATGTTAGACGGTGAGAAAAAAAAAAGGTTATGTGCCTTTTTATATAGTGTATGTAAACTTCTGGTTTCTCTCACACACACTAAAGTTGTAGGTTTTCTTGTTTTATCTCTAAACTCAAGGCAGTTCTTTTATTTAAGCCTTTCATGGTGACTTTCAGTGATTCCATTGGTTTTCATGCTGTTCCTCCTGTAAACAACCAGCTGGTAAAAACAGTGTGAGAAAAATAAAATCATGGTGTAAAAACCTTCTGACAGCAGTGACAGATTATGATCTATTCCAGCCCTGAGCCTGAGTCCACCTGAGTCTGAGTCTACCTGAGCCCACCTGAGTCTGAGCCCACCTGAGTCCACCTGAGCCTGAGTCCACCTGAGTCTGAGTCCGTCTGAGTCCGAGCCCACCTGAGTACGAGCCCACCTGAGTCTGAGTCCGAACCCACCTGAGTCTGAGCCCACCTGAGTCCGAGTCTACCTGAGTCCGAGTACGAGCCCACCTGAGTCTGAGTCTACCTGAGTCCGAGTCTACCTGAGTCCGAGTCTACCTGAGTCTGAGTACGAGCCCACCTGAGTCCAAGTCTACCTGAGTCCGAGTCTACCTGAGTCTGAGTCTGAGCCCACCTGAGTCTGAGCCCACCTGAGTCCGAGCCCACCTGAGTCCGAGTCTACCTGAGTCCGAGTACGAGCCCACCTGAGTCTGAGTCTACCTGATTCCGAGTCTACCTGAGTCCGAGTCTACCTGAGTCTGAGTACGAGCCCACCTGAGTCCAAGTCTACCTGAGTCCGAGTCTACCTGAGTCTGAGTCTGAGCCCACCTGAGTCTGAGCCCACCTGAGTCCGAGTCTACCTGAGTCCGAGTCTACCTGAGTCCGAGCCCACCTGAGTCTGAGCCCACCTGAGCCCACCTCAGGGCCGGAGGAGCCGCTCTTCAGTCTGTTGTGTGGCTCTGAAAAGAGCCGCTGTGTTAGAGCCGCTTCCGGTTAGGGGTTAGGGGTTAGGGAGGGGTTAGGGTTGTCTTCTTTGGCGGGCTTCTCGGTCTTCTTGGGCAGCAGCACGGCCTGGAATGTTGGGCAGCACGCCGCCCTGAGCGAATGGTGACTCCGCCCAGGCAGCTTGTTGAGCTCCTCGTCGTTGCGGACGGCCAGCTGCAGGTGGCGGGGGATGATCCGGGTCTTCTTGTTGTCCCGGGCGGCTCCAGGATCTCGGCGGTCAGGTACTCCAGTCCACCTGAGTCTGAGTCTACCTGAGCCCACCTGAGTCTGAGCCCACCTGAGTCCACCTGAGCCTGAGTCCACCTGAGTCATGAGTCTACTGATAGTCCGAGCCACCTGAGATCGAGCCCACCATGATTCTGAGTCTGAGCCCCTGAGTCTGAGTCTCCACCTGATTCCGAGTCTACCTGAGTCCAGCCCCCTGAGTACACCCACCTGAGTCCGAGTCTACCTGAGTCTCGAGTCTACCTGAGTCCGAGTCACCTGAGTCGACACCTGAGTCTACCATGAGTCCGAGTCTACCTGAGTCTGAGTCTGACACTGATCCGAGTCTGATCTACCCATGAGTCTGAGTCTACCTGATTCCGAGTCTACCTGAGTCTGAGTCTACCTGATTCCGAGTCTACCTGAGTCTGAGTCTACCTGATTCCGAGTCTACCTGAGTCTGAGTCTACCTGATTCCGAGTCTACCTGAGTCTGAGTACGAGCCCACCTGAGTCCAAGTCTACCTGAGTCCGAGCCTAAAAACAACCTGAGTAGTCGAGCCCACGTGGAGCCCACAGTCTGAGCCACTGGAGTCCGAGTCCCTACCTGAGTCCGAGCTACACCTGAGTCCGAGCCTACCTGAGTCCTGAGCCCACCTGAGTCCACCTCAGGGCGGAGGAGCGCTGCTCTTCTAGTCTGTTTGTGTGTGCTCTGAAAAGAGCCGCTCGTGTGTAGAGCGCTTCCGGTTATTGGGGTTAGGGGTTAGGGTTGACTTCCTTGGCGGGCTTCTCGGTCTTCTTGGGTCAGCAGCACCGGCCTGGATGTTGGGCAGCACGCCGCCCTGAGCGATGGTGACTCCGCCCAGACAGCTTGTTCAGCTCCTCGTCGTTGCGGACCGCCAGCTGCAGGTGGCGGGGGATGATCGGGTCTTCTTGTTGTCCCGGGCGGCTCCAGGATCTCGGCGGTCAGGTACTCCAGCACCGCCGCCAGGTACACCGGGGCTCCGGCCCCCACCCGAGCCGCGTAGTTCCCCTTCCTCAGCAGCCTGTGGACGCGGCCCACCGGGAACTGGAGCGCTGTAATCTAATAGCTTATTTTGGGCCCTCGTTGGAGGAGCGGCTCTTCGCCTTGGCTCTGGCCTTACCGGCACCCTTACCGCGTCCAGACACGTTTCCCGGTTTTTATTAAAGCAAAGGATTGACAGCGTTCAAGCTGAGAATAGCGTCTCTATATACGGACTGGCTGCTCGCTGATTGGTCAGACTGAGCCTAACTATGAGCGTCCAATCAGAACAAAGCTGTTCTTCTTCGTCTTCTTGCTTTAATTGTGTTTGAGGCGCATTGCCGCCACCTGCTGTAGTTTATATTCAACTATTAAAAATAAGTAAGGTGAAGGTGAACTTCCAGACTCCCGTCTGTTCAGGTACCGTGTTACCTGGAGCCTGCTCAGTGTGTTCAGTTAGTTCCACATCCTGATACAGGAGTTTGCCTCTCAGTTACAATCCTGGTTTAGTGTGTGTGTCGTGTGTGTTGTGTGTGTGTGTGTGTGTGTGTGTGTGTGTGTGTGGTGTGGTGTGGTGTGTGTAATTGTTACTGATCTGGTGTTTTGGTCATTCGACCAGCACTCTTGTCATTTGGAGAAGTTGTGGTGTTTGTTGTTGTTGTGTCTCAGGTTTGATGTTTGTGTTGAAGTGACACAGTTCACAGGAAGTCATGAGCCGACTTTCAAAACCACATGAACAAAGCAGATCCTCGCTGACAGGACGAAGCTCTGACAGGTGAAGGAGATCATCCATGTGGGACATGAGCCTCTATCGACTCGGAGGAGCAGGATCAGTGGACGCGCAGAGCATTTCTACAGTTGTTTGGTTTTTAAGGCTTGAGCTAGCAACAATGCAGTTCATTAATAATGTCAAACTAAGAGATATCATGGATTTGAGCTGTTGTGGCAGGTAATTATAAATTTTGTTCTGCATTTTTCTAATTAAGTGAAACGACAAATTTATCGATTCAGATAGTTAAAATATGATAATTATTTGCTGCTCTTTAGTAACTATTATTATTTTATAATAGATTAAAGTAATTTAAGTAAAGAAGCTTTAGGTGATATGATAGAAAAAAGTAGCAGAACCCAAACTATAAACTCCGGGGGCGGCGGGGGGGGGTTAGATGTATGAGTTGAAAATATTTGGAAATTTAAAAAAAAAAATTTGGAAAAAATGATGATGATGCTGCTCGTCCTCTCAGGTTCTCTGCTCTCTTCACTGACTCCAGGACGGATCAGCTGATCCTGGTTCCTCCACACAGTGACTGTTTTCATTAGACGCCTGTTCTCAGATGGTTTTCGCTGCTGATCAGAGGCTCTGTGTTTAACTGTTTCCTGTCTCCACAGTCGGACTCAGTGACAGCAGGACGGTTGTTGGTCGAACAGGTGAGAGCGTCACTCTGCCGTGTACATATGACATTAAACATCATGGACGACTGTCAGTTTGCTGGAATCGAGGAGATCTACCAATCTCAGGCTGCAACAACCAGATCATCAGCACAGATGGACCAAGCAGAGTCTCCAGCAGGTATCAGCTACTGGGACGACTGGAGGACGGAGATGTTTCCATGACGATAGTGAACCTCATAGAGACAGATGCTGGACGGTACGGATGTCGGGAGGAGATACCTGGGCCGTTCAATGATGACAAACATCACATTGATTTGAGTGTTGAACCAGGTGAGACCTTCTTCAACAATCACAGAGATGTGAAGCATTCGACCACAGGAAGTTTTAGGGTGTTGATTTCTTCCCCCCAACCCCCCACCCTGAGACGCACTGTGGGTTTAGAACAAGAGGTTATGCTTCTGCTTTTACTTCTGTACGTGCACAGCTGTTGATACCAGACACCACAGACCTCAGATACTCAGTACCTGAGTATTTCAGCAGCTGCACTGCCTCTGATAGATCTACATATAAAGCAGTGGGAACATCAGTTTAGAGCAAGTTTTAAATGAAACCTGGACGTCTGCAGGTCACTGAGGGGAGTCTGTAACCTGGAGAGGGTCTGGGTCGTGTCAGATCTGATAGTGAACAGGATGGGATCATCAGCATAAAGACACACACTGCAGTGAAATATTGAAGTACAGTGGGCACCTGCTCACCTGTTTCCTACACCGAGCTTCCCCGCCCACTCACACACCTGTTCCCACTTCCCTCATCATCCCGGCCACTGTTTGAACCTGCTTCCTGTCACTTCATTGGTTTATGTGCCCTTGTATTTTTTCTGTGTGTCTGCTGCCTGTGTCTAGTTACCTGTGGCATGTACCTGCCTCTTGTCCACCTGTAAGCCAGGTATCGTGGTGAAACTGCTTCACTGCACCAGCCTGTCTTCTTGAATCAGCTGATTAAAACCCACAGTGGTGAAAACAACGTGGATCATTAATTACAAATGTTGTGTTGCTGTTGTGCAGTTACATTTACTGCAACTAATCAACTGCAGAGTAGACAATCTGCTTCCTGTTTACCCTGGTTTGTACTGACAGGTCATGTGATGCAAGTAAACAGGTGAACAGTCATTAGTCCAAAACAAAGCAGACAACAGGTGAACGTGAGTGGGAGGAGCTAAACAGCTCAGGGACAAACTGAAATGACATGAATTTCCTTTCAGGAACTTTTATTGTTGTTTCTCTCAGATTCTGGAGTTTTACTTTGATATCCTGTCGCCTGTTTGTCAGCTCCCTCCACCACAACCATCAGAGGTCAGACAGGAAGTGATGTCACCACATGGAGAGGAAGTGACATCACCCCCCCAGAGTCCAGAGTGATGCTGGATCAGGAGGTCAGGGTGAGTCAGTAACTGCTCCTCACTGTAACACAGGTACTGTACCTGTCCAGGTACAGTAATTGTCCAGGTGAACCCAGTAAGGTGGAGTGTCTGTATTTCAAGTCATGTGACTTTATTCTGAAGGAGCTGATGACATCACTGAGACTGTCTCTGATGTTCTGTCCTCCATCTTGAATCTCATGTTAGGAAGAAGCTGAACACGCTGAGTCAGTATTTCATCAGTTCATCACTAAACACAACTGTTCATACAAGATGTAGCTCAAAGGGCTTCACAATCAAATCCAATGGCAGAGTAACATGAGCACGAATGGAAGGAAAATCAACTGAGACAATAGAAAAGACCAAGCTAGAGGTATAGAGAAAGAGAGAGAAGAGGAGAGAAGAGGGGGAGAGAAGTAGAGAGAGTGATAGAGAGAGGGCCGGAGAGAGAGGAGAGAAAGAAGAGACGACCGAGAGGCGGGGGGGGAGAGAGAGAGAGAGAGAGGGGGAGAGAGAGAGAGAGCACGAGGAGGAGAGGAGAGCACGAGAGAGATGTAGCACGGAGAGAGAGGGGAAGAGAGAACAATGAGAAGAAAGAGATGAGAGAGAGAGAGAGAGATCAGAGAGAGGGGGATGGAGAGAGACAGAGAAAGATGGAGCAGAAGATGATGAGAGGAGAGAGAACAGAGAGGAGATCACAGACGCGATTCACCCTGAGTTACTCGCGAGCATGAGCCTGCTGACCAGAGGCAAGGCACAGGTGAGAGACGACGCTAACTTACTTTCGAAATAAGTCTGAGAGACGCAGAGAGTAAGCTGAAGCCACGCAGCAACAGAGCAGACAAGACAGAAAGAAGATCAACGGAAAGACACTGATGCAGAGGAGCTGAAACACAGAACCCAAGAGAGGTCCGATAGAGGAGATTCAGACAAGCAGCAGGCACCACCAGTAAGTAGGCGAAATCGGGAGACAGAGCTGGAGCGAGAGAGAGAGGGACAAGAGGAAGTCACCACGAAGTGGAGGACTCTCTACAGACCTCCACTAAAAAAACGGACTGGAGACCTTCAGTGGAGAGCAAGTTATGTAAGCGGACGGATGCGGTAGATAGTGAGCCACTAACGTCTGTTTGATCAACTGTTTTAGAACAAGATAGAATGTGATGAGGAGTAGAGACGAGAGTGTCAGCGCAGGTATGCTTCCAGACCGTCGAGTCGTGGAGACACGATATTGACTCTAGCAGGTTGTATGATACGTAGAGGACAGAGATGACGAGAAGACTACACATAGGGAAGCGTGTAGTCAGATGAGGATGAGTTTTAGATCGTAAGAGAATAGTTTAGACAAGAGCACGACTTAGTTTAGTATGCGTGCTACTGGCCACCTTTTTATGGAGTGACGTACAGCAATACGAGCGTCGAAAGACATATCTATAAGAGAAAGACAAAACACGTGTCCAACGTTTTAAATTTTTACTTAGGAGAAACAGCAGTCACATAAAACCCTGGCGGCGATCTCTTAACGACCGCAGCCCGACAGATACATTAGCAAGGTAATGAGACCCAATCCCAGCTCTAAGATAATTTGATTAAGCTCTTGGCTGGAGGCAGAGAACTGTGAGGCAGATCTCTGACGCTCTGCTCAAGTATTACTGACTCTGCCAGAAAGCAGTCGCACAATACGAGCAACTCACGGACCGAATCCTCTACACTAGTGTTATGCTCTCCCCCCCCACTGCTCCTTGAAGACGATCCATATTCTTTGGCCTTGTGGAAGCAGAACTCCAGCCTCAGTCTGGCTTTAACGCTCTGCCTCCACAAGGCCACAACATCACACGTGGGTCCATCCTGCAGTTTGTCCATCTCGTCCAGGATACGTCATACGCGAAAATGGAGACTGAGTGAACCCCCAAGCCAGGGCTATAAATGGAGCTTCCTCCTAATAAAAAAAGTTAATAAAAGATACACTAGCACTTTGCTTTTTTTCTCTTTTAGTGTATGTGACTTCACCAATAAAAAACACCTGATGTAGTAAACGCTGGCACAACAGGAGATTTCCAACAAGCACCACCCTCCACACAGACGCCCGCTCTTAACATAAATCCAGTTTGCAAAACACCTGAATGCGGGGCTCAGTAGGAGATCTCCTGCACTCAGGTTAACAAAACATATGAAACCCTATCGGTCTCAGAAGACTGAAGAACGGACCATCATTCACAACCTACTGTTAAAAACAGAAACTAAAAAGCAAGCTTAGTGGCAATAGCACCGTGTAAAAATCCTCCACTGAGAGCGTCCAGTCCGTTTCTTTAGTGGAGCGCTTAGTAGAGTCCTTCACTGTGGACTCTGCCTCCCCCAGTCTGTCCGTCCACACTGGTGGCTGCCCTGTTGAACAGGCCCCTTGTGTTGGTTGCCTTCACAGTGTTCCCTGTATATTGTTGTTTGTCTCTCTGTGGAGGCTCAGCTTCTTCTGGTTCCAGAACTTTATAGAGAGGGCCACCGGGCTCCTCGGACCCAAGGGCTCAGATGGAGATCAGGGAAGGTGTCGCTGTGGGGTCGGCTCGCCTCATCCTCCTCAATCCTCGTCTGCGTGAGGAGAGGAAGAGGCTCCTCTCCTTCACTGAGAGCTTCTTGTTCCAGAGCTCCAGGCTTCCTCTCTCACCAGCCGGACAGAGTGCACCCCCAGCACAGAGCTCACAGCCTGGGCATCAGTAGCGCCGGCCCTGCCGCATCCACCAGCTGTTTCTAAGATGAAGTCTTAGGTAGAGCGACAAGCGCCCCCATCAGCCCAGGCATGGTGTTGCCGCAGACGTCTAGTCTGCCACCACGCAGATCAGAGGTTCCCCAACAACCAGTGCAGAGAGTCAGACCCTTGACACAAAGAGATTTTCCACATTACAAAGAGCCCACCAGGATTAATAAACCACACCCTGATAAAACGGAGGCAACCCTTCACCTAACAAACACATTTAAAGTCAGTTAAAAGAAACAAGAGCAGCATCCAGCCCCAGACTGTTCACACGCCTGATAATGCAGCTGGCCACATCCCTCCACACTAAGTCAGACGGCCCTGTCAGATACCTCTGAACAAACTGTATCCTAAAGGTGGCCGTTCTACTGGCCAGGTACCAGGCCCTGCCCCCCCTCCTCTCTCTGGCGGTAAAACAAAACTGACTGTGGCATCGCACCTGAACAAAACATCCCAGAAAAAATTAACCAGTTTTTAGCTTGGATCTGCGGCCAACAGACCATGCGGCGGATCCAGACAGCCAGCTGGTGCCCACAAGCAGAGAAGCTACAAGTTGATTAAAACCCAGCACATCCTATCCTCTGTAAGACATCTGTGGGTGAAGCCATCTCCATCTTGACAGCTTACCTTCCACTTTTTCAACTATGCCCTCCCAATTTTTCTTCACACACTTCTATTTCCCCACATGAGATACCAGAAGGTGTTTCCTGAGGCACGCGTTCTCGTCTGCCACGAGTCAGGCTTTGAGGGAACAGCAACCGCGGGGCCCTCCACGTCCAACTCATCTGACAGGCAAGGGCACCTCACTCTATACCCCCAGTTCAACCCCATCGCAGCCGACCACAACAGTAGAACCTGTCAGTAAATGTGGGCTACCTTGTTCGAAACATCACCACCTGTATACTTTCTTTAAAAACAATGACACTGTCTGCATAAGCAGCAAAAACCACATTCACTATTAAAAAACGGTAAAAAAGCGCTTGAACACATGCGAGCGATATTTTGATTGAGAGGGAGTTCCAGGGAGAGCGCATAGAGACATCCCCAGACAGAGCTGCAGCCCTGAACCGGACGACCTACTCACGCGCTTCTAAAAGGAGCACACAAGCGTCTGCCATTGATCTTAAGCACACTCTCAATGCACCTGCTCCACAGCACCTGGATTCTTGGCTGAATGAAAGCAACCACGCCCACTCCGAAACTCAAACACTCTACCATGCGTCTTCCCCAAGCGCAAAGAATATGGTCGTATACAATACCGGCTCAAACAGCCTATCTGACAATCTCGAGATCAGTCCAATATTTATCCCCAATGAACTGGAGACCTCCAAAACATCCCGAATAAGGTAGACATTGTCTACCATGGACCTGCTGGGTACACAGTACGTCTGGTCCCGATG
This sequence comes from Trachinotus ovatus, assembly GCA_037074605.1. NCBI lineage: Eukaryota > Metazoa > Chordata > Actinopteri > Carangiformes > Carangidae > Trachinotus > Trachinotus ovatus. Next base: position 27,001,116 of record CM073644.1, read on the forward strand.
GATGACCTCCTCCATGGCTCCTCTCAGTCGAATGGCCAAGGCCTTGGAGAGGATCTTATAGTCCGTGCATAGGAGAGACACAGGGCGCCAGTTTTTTATGTCCTGCAAGTTGCCTTTTTTTGGCAGGAGGGTGATGACGGCTCTGCGGCAGGACAGAGGCAGTGACCCGGTGGAGAGGCTCTCATTGAACACTTCCAGGATGTCCTGTGACAGGATTTCCCAGAAGGCCTTATAAAACTCCACGCTGAGGCCGTCGATGCCCGGGGCCTTCCGGCCCTGCAAGGTCTGGAGGGCAGCATGTAGCTCCTGTACCGTCAGGGGGCGCTCCAGCTGGTCGTTGGTCCTTTCAGAGACCTGTGGCAGCTCAGCACAGAAGTCATTAAACAGTTCTTCATTTTCCTTGTAGTCACTTTCAAATAATGAGGTGTAGAACTCCACAGCTCTCCCCCTGATCTGGCCTGGTTCAGACAGCTCTTGTCCTGTGTCTGACAGCAGAGAGTGGATCAGCTTCCTCTGGCCCTGCTTCCTCTCCAAGCCAAAGAAGAAGCCAGTAGAAGCATCCATCTCGGTGATGTCCTGGATTCGGGACCGGACCAGCGCACCCTGTACTTTAGTGTCCAGCAGGTCGGCTAAAGCCATCTTACTGGTCTCTCAACGCAATACTGGTCTCTCAACGCAATTGACAGGATCTTCTCGACGAGAAGCCCGGGTTCGGGGGAACCTGTCTGCCCTGGCGGAACGTACCCCGCTGGCTACATGAGGGACTCCTGGGAGCAGTGGAGGGTCGTGTGCCTGGCGAGTCTTTCCGTTGAGGAAATAGAAGATCTATACATATTCGGAACTGTGATATCAGGCTTTCTGCTGATTGGATTAGGCATTGCCCTGGTGTATCGGAAAATTCAGAAGACGGTGACAGCAGTCCAAATCCCCACGCTGCCCGACATAATTGATGGAGTGAGTAAAGCTGTAAGCACTCAGACTGTGATTGTGAACCGCAACTTGGGAACCACCTTGGAAGGAGCTGTTAATGCTCAGACTGTGGTCATAAATCGCAACATGGGTCACATCTTGGAGAAGCTTGCAGCTTTGAAAAGGAGAATGGATGGAGATGACCAGAATGGACTAACAGAGTAAGCCGTGTCTATTGAAATACGACTGCTCGCCCTAACCCAAACAATCATAATCTAATCTGAAATGTCAAAAAAGAATCTGTTAATGATGAAGAACCTGCTTTATATATTTATTTATAACATATTGACTGTTTTTCTGCTGTTTTAAATCTCTCACCTTTTTATGGACACCTTTCAAGTGGGGAGTTTGAAACTCAATGGGGCCAAGAGGTTAAGAAAAGAGCTTGATCGTGTTCGAGTAGCAGGTGCAAGAACTCAAAAGATGGACCGTGTTTTTTTCACAGAGACTTCACAGTGAAGGTGCTAATGAAGGCGAGTGGCGTAGAGATATGCGGGAAGGGGAGTGGTTTTTAGCCACGGCACTGCACTCAGTGCAGGGGTGGGCATCCTGTTCTCAAAGGTTTTACTCCGACGTCACTGACTCTGGAGCACGTCATCCAGGGGAGGTGTCTCTAGTCAGAGCCAGGGTTGTCGTTTTACTGTTTTTTTTCAATGTGTACGCTCCCAATAACGTGCAGAGAGGAAGCTCTTTTTTAGGATATTAACGACAAATTAAAAGATTGTGATCAACAGATTATGTGTTTTTAGTTGGGGACTTTAACTGTACTGAAGATGAGATTTTAGATCGAAACCATGCAGAGCCTCATCCAGCCTCTCAGCAGGCTCTGAAGCAGCTGGTCTCCTCCCATGGCCTGGTGGACGTATGGAGAAGGTTGCACACAAGCTGCAGACAGTACACATGGTCCCACGTTAGAGAGGACAGGATGTCTTTAGCGTCGTCTTGACCGTTTTTATTGTTTTAAGAACAAATCTTAATGTTTTAAAACATGTAAGACTTCTGCCGTGGGTTTTTTACAGATACGCTTTGGTTTTATGTCGGTAGTTTTTTATTGAAATATTTTACCTAAAAGTGCCTACTGGCATTTTAATTCAGTTTTAGCAGTTGACCAAAGTTTTAGAGAAGCTCTTAGTTATTTATGGACTGGTTTTAGACAGAAGAAGAGTGAGTTTACCTGCTTAAGGCAGTGGTGGGACTTTGGTAAGACTCAGATTAAAATGTTATGTCAGCAGCACACACTCAATGTCACTCATGTCACATCACCAGATCCTATCAGAGATCTGGGAGACGAGATTTGTGGACTGGAACATCTGAATGAGTCCACGGGAAATCGAAGGATGGTATCGAAATGCTCAAGACCAAAAATCCAGAAACAGAAATCGAATCAAGAATCAGTGCAATCTAGAATTGCAGAATCCAGGTGTTATTGCCAAGTTATGTTTCTCACGTACAGAGGAATTTGGTCTGGTGAAATGGTGCAATGCGCACCAAAAAACATCCGAGACATTGCCAATACACCTGCGGGCGCGCCAATTTAAGAAAAATGGTGGAGATGGGGAGAAAGAAACAGTGGAAGGAGGAGAGGAGAAAAATATACAGAACCCCAGACTATACTCCTGGGGGGGGGAGGGGGGGGGGGGGGAGTAAGGGGGGGAGTGGGGGGGGGGGAGGGGGGGGGAGGGGGGGTACAGTGTGGGATTCGGGAAAAAAACCTCAACAACATAGGGCCATATATATAAGCATAACACATCTTATCAACACAGTGACTCAAGACAACTGCATCGGGAAGGGGGTAATAAAGGGGTGGAGGAGGGTTGATTCCATAGTGCAAGACCGGCAGCCAGCCGCAAGGCCGCTTGCCATATTAGTAAAGCGTGCAGCTATCGGTCCCCGCCCGCCGCGCTGGATGGGAGGAAGCGGTGAAGGCGTGGGATGGGGTTTGGGTATGTGAGTTTGCAATAATGTGACATCGTAAGAGGTGTCGTCGAGAATAGTGTGTGTTTGCATAGGCCTGGAGAGTTGCTTTGTCTAGTTCACAATCAGTGCCTCAGTTCGCAGGGTGTCATCGCGAGCGACTAAACAGCAAAATGTTTTGTTTTCATCCCCCAGACAAGAAATTGGGGGCGAAAAACAGAGACCAAAAAAAAAAAACCCCCCCCCCATCCCCCCCCCCTTGATCGGGTCCTGGGACGGAGTCAGAACAATACCACAGGTGTCCGCGTGAGAGGAGAGGGGGGGTAGGAGTCGGATAGCGTCTCACGCAGGCGATTCGTTGGGGATGTTGTTCGCCAGCAACCGGCCTTTGGCGCAAGGGCCTGTGTGCTAGAGGTTGCGGGGGCGCAGGAAACCGCANGCTTTCTCTCTCCCTTGTGGTTTTGTCTCCTTGCTCCTCTCTGTCTTCTCTTCTCCTCCCTCTCTATCTCCCTCTCTCTCTCCCTCTCTCCTCCCTCTCTCTTCCTCTTGTTCTGTCTCTGTCTCTCTCTCTCTCTCTCCTCCCTCTCTCGTCCCTCCCTC
>CM073644.1:27018225-27065725 GCA_037074605.1 Trachinotus ovatus
CTCCTGTCTCACCTCCCTGTTGTCCACTCACTCCACCTGTCTCACCTCCCTGTTGTCCACTCACTCCACCTGTCTCACCTCCCTGTTGTCCACTCACTCCACCTGTCTCCACTCCCCTGTTGTCCACTCACTCCTCCTGTCTCACCTCCCTGTTGTCCACTCTCTCCACCTGTCTCACCTTCCTGCTCTTGGAGCCTGCTGCCGTCTGCAGCTCTGCTCTGCTCAGACCCGCTCGGACCCTCGGTACCGGCTCCGGTGACATCACGGCTCTGCCAGGTAGACTGGTGACATCAGTGCTGTGATGTGTTCAATGTGTTGCTTGTTGACAGATGTGGAGCACAGCTGTCCAGCTGCAGCTGGTTACAGCTGTGTTACAGCTGTAACCAGATGTTGACCTGAACGTCGCCCTCAAGAGGCCAAACCAGAGTCTGACACATTAATATCAGGACAGTGATTTAAAGTAAAATTATAATTTAATAACTGGTTTAACTGGAAGTCCAACCAGAGACCACAGACTGACAGGAGGCTGGACCAATCAGAGGAGGAGGACAATCAGACATCAGAGTCAATGTGGAGCTGAATATGTTTAGTTTATTGATCATTGATTATCAGAATGAACCAGTTCAGTGGTGATGGACTGAGACTTGATGTTGTGACTGATAAAACAGGAGCAGGCAGGATTCAGTCTCTGTCACTTTGCTCCTCAGTTATTTCTAATATTTGTGCATCAGTGTTGATGTGTTAACATTTTATCATCAGTTAAATCAGTCTGAGAAAAAAATCATGTAATTTATCATGAGTGGTTTACACTGTGGATGTGAGTGAGACATTCATGTAATTTATATTTATCATAATGTCACAAATGTTCAGGTCTCATCTTAATTTTATGACTAAAAGCAAATTTTTAAAATGAAGAAGAACGTTTTCAAACATCTGTAATAATATTTTGCGGGGGGGCATCTAGTGGCAGAGACGCAGGTTTACAGAAGCTTTAATTCATGTTTTTATTCCTGAAAAAGTTTTTTGTTTTTAAAATGTCAGATGACACTTTTTTGAGATTTACATTTTTGTTGAGCTCAATTAGAAGACGACCACAGAGACCGTCTTCAGGACGCCGTCTCTCTGTGGTCGGCCATGTTGACCTCACAGGGACCAGGTCACCTCATCAACCCAGTTTCACTTCCTGTTTGTTTGGACCATTTTGTTTTGACCAGATGTTTGTGAGGACTTGATACTGGACTCAGATGGCGTCCAGTTCTCACCTGTCACATGATCCCACTGCACACGCTCATGACTCTTCTCAGCTCTGGGAGTTTCACAAATATAAAACCAGCAGTGACCACTGGGGGGCATTAGCAGCCCTGCATCAGCTCTATTGATACATCCTGGATTCAGTAATCAGTTTCCCAATGATGTCATCACAGTGGCCCCACTGCATGATGGGAGATGAAAGTCAGCGGTCAGCAGATGTGAGACGTCAACATGTCCCAGAGGCAGCAGCAGCACAGAGCAGCTGAACAGGCCGCCAGACACGAGTCCTCCACTCCAGCTGCACCACCCCGGTCCTGCTGCTCCACCACAAACACTGTCGGGGGGGGGGTAAAAAGATATTAACAATACTCTTTTTTTTTTTTCAGCAAACCACAGATTTTCTTTGCAATGAGGAAAAGCCCAAAGGAACCGTGTGACCTGCTCCCTTCAACCCCCCCACACAGATTCAACAGAGCATCTTTATAGCACAGTTACCTACAGTGTTAACCAGCTGTTGGGGGGTTAGGGTTGGGGGGGGGGCAGCAGGAAACCAGAGCAGTTCAGTGGACTGTCTACAACAACAGGTGTAGACCTGAGCCCCCAGTCTGCATCCAGACACAGTCCAGACCTGGACCAGGTTTATACCCAGACTGAAAACAAGTCTCTTCTTCTTCTCTTACTCAATGAACTGAGTAAGAGACACTGCAGCTGTAACCCCCCCCCCCCCCCCCCCCGATAGAGCCTCAGTCAGTCAGTCAGGGACATGACAGTAGGGCTGCCCCCCGCTGAGCTCGTCCCGGTCAGTGTCACTGCAGCAGGAAATGATCCTCCAGCGCAGTCAGCTGACCCGTTCTGGTCCTGACAATGAACGACTCGCTCAGACTCAGGTTCATCACAGCTGTGTTCTATGAATGTGGAACAAGTGACTGAGGTGGAGACCTTTTTATTCACCAAGGAAACTGCCATGCGTCGTAAGCTAGGTGGCTAACAAGCTTAAAGCTAACAGAGGGGAGGCTGCTGGAAACAGGCCCAGGTCAAGTCACAGAGGTACAGGTGGAAATAAAGATGGGCGGAGCCTCTGTGACGTCACCCTCAGGTTTCTGAGCTCAAAGTGAGCTGCTCCACCGTCAGCATCTTGACTCCGGCCTTAACTCCCAGCTAATCCAAATATGGTCAAAGAGGTGGGGCATGTGTGGAGCTGAGACTTTGGTGCATGTTGATTTGTGTGAAGCATACGCTCACCCACCTGTCACTCAAAGAGGCCACGCCCTCAATTCTCCACTACTTCAGTCCTTAATAAAATGTAAACAGGTGAGTTGAATAAATTCAGCCGTACAGGTGTCATGAAGGAGGAAATGATCTCTAGAGGCCAGACTCTAGTGGTCATTAGAGGAACTGCAGCTTCTGGTGTTTCAGTCTGTGTGAACCACAGGCTAGAAGCTAGCAGGACTAGCCTCGCTCTGCTTGTATGATTATTTTTGTGTGCTTGAGTCCATAGTATCAACTACATACATTTATTCAGCACAGATTTTGTTTTCAGTTTTTTCTGATATAATCTAATATAATTTCTGTGGCTCAATAAATTTGAGTTTGAAGCAGCAGATTCAGAAAACATCACAATCTTAAGTTTTTTTATTGAGCTCATCATCATCACAACAGCGACAGAAACAAACAACAAACAAACATGAACCATTACAGTCGGGGACAGATGACTGACGGGCCCACTGGGCTCAGGGCCCGGGGCCCGAGGGGTCAGGGGCCCCTGTTTGAAGTGACTGACAACAAAGAGACAAAACAACAACAAAGAAACAAAACAACGAAAATCCACATCTCCTCTGGGGGTCGGGGGCCTTGCTTCTCTGTGGGGGGGTCTGGTCCCTGGTCCCTGTTGTCTGATAGTCCGTCCATGTGTAACGGTCCAATCAGGAAGCTGGACCTTCACAGACTCTCAGAACTGTTCACTTTATGAAACGGTTTATTCCTTCATGAAAACATTTTGCCTGATTTTTTTTTTTTTTTTTTTTTTTTTTTTGCTCCATCTTGTTCCTAGGATCTGTTTCCCAGGAGCAGCTGCTGTCGTCACGGCGGCCCCACTGCATGATGGGAGACTCAGTGAAGGTCGAGGTCGGGAACAGAGGAGCAGTTAGACATCATATCCCAGAGGCAGCAGCAGCACAGAGCAGCTGAACACGCCGCCAGACACGAATCCTCGGCTCCACCTTGATCCTGCTGCTGCTCCACCACGAACACTGACAGAGAGGGAGCGCCGCCACCACCACACAGCTTAGTTCAGCAGGTCTGACCAGTCATCACCAAATATCTCACATCGTTCATCTGTTTTACTTTGGACACCAAGTCCAGTTTCATTATGTTGATGAAAACTGGGAATGACCTTCATTCGTGATGAGTTTAAATGTTTCCGTATAAAGCAGCACTGTGGAACGGAGGCCGAGCTACGGCGCCCTCTGCAGCCACATGTGGAAACTGCTTGAGGGTTAAAGGTCTTGGAAGCAGCAGAAAACAAAGCTTGTCAGACTGCGTAGCCCCGCCCACTAAACTGAAACAAACACACCAAACTCTGTTTATAATTCTTGATATTTCAGTCCTGGCTGAATATTGGACACCAACACTGGTTTTTATTAAGGTCTGAGTCTTTTGAACTAATCTACAGTTCGGCTTCACCTTTAACTCGTCAGGCGTGATAAACCGTACATACCTGAACAAGAAGAGGCGTTCAGGGCTCCATTCTCTCTCTTATGATCCACTGAACCATCAACATGATGCTGACATTGTTACTTCAGGTAAAATTGTTGCATAATGTTGATTTAGATAAACTGTTATTTTTGTTCAGAGGATCTTTCTGCTCAGTGGGAATCATTTAAATGTCGAGTAAAAACCGTCAACTAGTTTATAACTGGCTCATTAACTACAGGATATATTATATATTTTATATTATTGTGGCAGATCTTTGTTATTTTTACTTTTTATAACTTTTCAGTGTTGAAATCACAATGAATCTTTCTCATTGTGTGACTCTGACCTTTGACCTACCTGTCTGTTTTGGCGGCTCCCCGTACGGCCTCGGACCATCCCAGTGGCAGGAGGCCCCGTGGGGCCCGCTCTGGTACCCCTGGTACCCGGGCTGAGTCATGAAAGCCCCCGGAGGTCCCATCGGCCCCGGTGGCCCCGTTGGTCCTGGGGCCCCGTGATAGTAGGAGTGATCTCCTCCACCTGCGTAGGTCTGAGGGAAGGTCTACAGAGAGGATGGATGGAGTTGTCATAGTAACAGTGATGGTCATGTGACACAGGTTGAAAAACCTAATTAAAACATTTTAACCTTTTTCTTCTTATTTAACAAAAAAAAGTCAAAATTCTTGATGCTTGATGGAGAACAAACTAAATATCATATTTAATTGTTCTGTCTGATGATGTACAAAAATACAACAACATTTTCACAGATTTTACAGGTTTTAAAATAAATCACAGGAATGAATCCACTTCCACTTTCTACTACAGTGGGTTTAATGTTCTCCTCAGTTGTTTCTACTTTTTAGAATAAAGTAATAAAATCCACTCATAATAGTTATAGTTTATATTAGAAAAGTCAGAAAATATTTTGACATAAAAGTAAAATTTCAAGAATAAAGTTGTAATATTTGATGTGGTGTTATAACATTTGTGTGAAAAAAAGTTATAATCTTCCCAAAAAATGTAATATGAGTAAAAATGCTTTTAAGAATTTCAAGATTAAAGTCATAATGTTAAGAAAATAAAATATAAGAAAGGAATATTCTGAGGACGTTTTCCTCCTGTAAAAAAGTTTAATTTCAGTTTCTCCATCTTCGTGTTTTATAATAAATCAGAGGAAAAAGTTTTTCTACATTTTAGTGAAAATTCACACAAATTAAATTATTATGATGTGGTTAATGTCTCCTGTCAGGGTTTGGTTAGACAGGTGCAGGTGAGCAGTGCATGCTGGGTACCTGGTACGACGAGCCGGGGAAGGCTGCAGGCTGAGAGATGAGAGCTGTAAAGACACAACAAGAGGTCACATGATCAAAACAACAATGAACACAGTAAAAGTTTCCAGAAGTCAGAACTTCTGAGACGTGATGTTGTGACAATTAAATTTTATTATTTCTGTGATATTTTCAGAAAACACAAGTTTTATGAACTAATACAGAAAAACAGGTTTTAATATTTGAGTGTAAGTTTGTACAGTTTAGTTATTTTTCTAATATTTGAGCAAGGTGGAATGTTTTAGTTTCAAATGATGGAGGTGAAGTTACAGGTTTCACCTCTGAACACTGTGAATAAAGGTTTGAGTCCAAATTTGAACTCAAGTGTTGGTTTAGTTCATTATAATAAAGTCTTGTACCTTGGTTATGATAACTCTTATTAATAATTCACATAATTACAACCTGACTTTAAATAGAAATATTTCCTTTATTCTGACAGACAAACCTGGGGGGTAGCCGGGGGCCGAGTGTCCTTCCGGGAAATGTGGACGGTACGGAGGAGGTTGTTCAGTGCTCATCTGGGCGGATGGATGGATGATGGATGGATGAGTAGAATCTAAGAGAGGAAAGCAGAAATAGATGATAGTTACAGCTTTTTTTATAATTGTTTTTTTATTATTTAAATATTATTAATATAATGTTTCTTTTATAATGATATTTTTCACTTGTATATTTCTGTATTATTTCCTCCTGTGACTGGACATTACTTTTTTTTTTTTTTTTAAATCAAACTGTCTGCTGATATTTCAGTATCATTTTTTGTAAAACTGTGTGTTTTTGTTTTGTTTTTTAATTCTCACAACATTTAAACTAAAAATATTCAGATTTTATTTTTGTTCTTATTTTTCTCCACAGTGAGTCTGAGGCCCGGGTCCAGACCCAGACGCCATAATGTCTGAACCTATAACTTAAAAATGAATGACATATAAATGATGAATCTTTTCTGACACTGGTCACATGATTCTCCTCAGCCAATCAGTCAGCGGGTGAGAGTCACTGAGGAGAGAGAGGAGCGACGGGGGAGCGACAGGAAGAGAGAGGGAGGTGTTAGCTTCAGTTGTTCAGTTGTGTTGAAATTGTTGATGTGAAATGTTAAAAAAGAAGAAACCAACAAACTCAAGCTGCACTTTTTATTTCATTTCTCTAAAATAAATTAAGAACTTTAAGTTTTAAGCTTGTTTCTCATTACAGCTTCTGTTTTCATTGAAATAAGAAAAGTTTAATTAAATTTAATTAATGAAATGTATCTTTGAATTTTAATTAATATTTTTTATACTCAACAGATGTGTGCAGGGGCATTTTTAATGATTTAACCTAATAAACACTGGCTTTGGATCCACTGTCAGAGTGTAAACGTCTTCAGCAGGAACCAGTGAGTAAAATCTAGACTTTCTGTAAATTTTAAAGGTTGTTTTAGTAAAATTACAGTTTTCTTCCTCAGTCTCATGATTCTCTGTGATTTGTTGAGAGTAAAAAAAAAGAGCAGACTGATCCTTTAACGTCACCGTGATCCTTTGACCTCTGACGGTTTCTGCAGCGCCACCATCAGGACACTGCAGCCAAACAAAGTGCACACAGCTGATGTCACACAGACACACACAGAGTGTGTGTTACTGAACAAGACCTTCATTGAGCTGCTCTGAGATCAGCTGTTTCAGCCTCGTGAACTGATTCAGATGGTGGTGGAAAATAACTGAGAACATTTACCTGAGTAACACTCAATTTAGAATCAATAATCAATATAAAGGTGCAGTAACTGGATCATGACAGACTTGACTGTAGTTATAGGCAGACAAGGATATGTTTAATTATTGTTCAATATTTGTTATTACAGCTACAGTTACTTTATAGATGTAGATTTTACATTATACAGATGTTAAATTTAAATCAAAATGTTGCTAAACGTGTTTATTCGTCAGATATTCCATTTAAAAATCTACAATATGGAAATACACACGTCAAATTTGGATGTAAAATGACAATGTTATGACACGTAATTATTATTATTGTTGTTTGTTTGTTTAATAAGTAATTGATTCTATTTAAAAAATAAATAAATAAAATTCAAAAACATAAATACAATTTTCAAGCAAAAATAACACAAATGTTACACAAGTTTTCAGGATCTGAATTTTGGACTCGGTTCTGCTTCTGGTATTTTAGGTCTAAAACGTGAATGAATTAACTGAGAAAATAACCAGCAGATGAAGTGATGAAGAAACTACATGTTTCCATGAGGACAGAGTCATGTGACCGTGTTCATCCGTCTGATGTCCGCTGCCTCCATACCAGCGCTAATCTAATCCGGCTCGTTGTTGGCTCCTGTGTTTCTGTCAAACCTCTGTTTGTGCGGAGGAGCCGCTGAACTGGTCCCAGTCAAACCAGTGAGCTGCGCGCTCCACAAAACAAAACATCATGTGACACTTCTCTATACTTTTACTTAAATTTATAGTTTGACTGAAACAGAAAAGAGCAGAAACGTCGCCAGTTAAACAGAGAAAATGGCGCCATGTGAGAAACAGGTCGTTCTCACAGTAAAATCCCTGAAAAAGCTTCAGAATAATTTAATGGAGAAGTTTTCAGTGACGTTACACCAGCGGTTAATATGAGTTTTTAATGAGGAACCTTTAAAATGTTGGTTTTTTCAGTGGAGTTTGGAACGTGGAACTCTTCACATTTCATCATTTGAGGCATCGATTTTCCTTAATTTACTGGATTGAATTAAATTAAAATAATGAACCTCTGAGCAGAATGAGCTTCACTCGTTAGTGCTACACAACATTGTGTTGTTATTCTAACAGATGAGTGTTTAATATTTCAGTCATCTGAAAGTCTCCATATGACATCAATGTTCTTTACGCTAAAATGCCAGACTCCGTTCAAAACTGCTGTAAACTGATTATGTCCGTTCACTGACAGTCAGCAGGAGCTGCGGACTCAGTTCACACAGTCACTGCAATGACTTTAAAGAGTTTTCTCAATCCAGGTAAGAAGCGGGAGCTCAGTGTCACCGGCTCGAATCGTGAGGTGTGTGGAGGCCGAACTGAGCCGAACTGAGCCGAAGACCAGAACCGAACCAACCAACGGACTCAACCATGTCCCCTGACTGTGTAGCATCACTTTAGATTGAATCGTTTTTAAATCGTAGGATTTCTCAGTGGAGTTTGGAGCGTGTGATGGACCGTGAGCTTACCTTCAGTGGAGGACGAGCTTGCTTGTTGAGTTATTGACTAGTCGACTGATCGATGAGCGTTTGGAAACAGAGGCAGCAGGACAGGGTGAGGGCTGACACTGAGCCCCTCCCCTCTCTGTTTCACCCCCCTCCCCCCTCCCTCCTCCTCTTTCTCTCCTTCATTCGCTGTTGTCTCATTTATCATATTTATTCAGGAAAGAACCGAGCATTTAAAGCTTTTTAGATCATATCACTTTAATGTTAATGTCTTTAATTGATAATTATGTTTAACTCCAACAATAAACTGAAAGAGTCAGTAACGGTCCTCCGGTCAGATCCAGGACCCCGGGAGTCCTGACCCCCCTCCTGACCCCCCTCCTGACCCCCCCCCCGACCCCCCACCTGACGCCTCCAGGTGTTTCTCTGTCACCTGTTGAAATCAAACAGCCTGAAGCGTTTGGACTCAAACTGGTTTGGACTGAAACTGTAACAACACAACAACAACACAATCAAGGATCTTTGTCCTGCTGTTGTAAAGGTTTGATGACGTCAGTCGTCTCCATGTGGAGTCGCTGATGTTTTATTGATCAGTTATTGACATTAATCAGTCCAACATCAACATCTCTTTGAATATTCCAGGGAACAAAACACATTTATTATTTTATGAACACCTTTTATTTTGTTATTACATTATTTTTTGTTTGTTTTTGTGTTTATTTTTCATTTTAATATTATTTATACTTTTAATACTAATGATTATTATTGATGAATTATGTATCAATTATTTAAATGTTTAATATTTTCATTTTTATGTAATTTTATTTATTCTGCTTATTGTTTGATTACTGTTTTATTTTATGAAGCACTTTGAATTTCATCTCATCTTAAACCTGCAACATAAATAACATTATTATTATTATTATTATTATTATTATCAGTAGTAGTAGTAGTAGTTGTAGTAGTAGTAGTTGTAGTATTCATGACTTCTACCTGTGTGATCACACAGGTGAATCAACAATAAAAATATTAGGGGCTGGTCGAAGGTGTTTTCCACCTGACAACTGTTCAGTCTGTTCTCATCACTGGATTACAGCTGAGCTATGAAGGATTCATAAATGATTAATTAACCATTTTAGTCCTGTACAAAAAGTGAGTGATTAGAAAGTTATAACAAAAACACAAAGCGGAAAATCTGACTGAACTTGAACTAAAACCTTCCTGAATTTACACACGAGTCATTTCATCAACAGAAACATTCAGAGAGTAAATCACCTGTTCATGTTGATTTGATTGTGCTTCCTAAAACTTGACCTTTTTTCTTTGGTCTTTTGAAAGAAGAAATATAATGAAAAATATTCTCTTGAGGTATTCAGGTTAAAGGTTTGAAGCAGAAGTCCAGGTGTGACAGGTGTGTCCTCAGCCTCACCTGGTCTCAGAGAAAACGTTTAAACCTGAATTAAAGGAGCGTCGGGACCAGACAAATATTTTCTGTTGTTTATTTTTGGTTCATTTATTCATGACATCATCGATTCTTTTGTGCAGATACAGACATGAAGAGACTGAACTCAGCTGCTTGAATATATTTCACACTAAAGCTCCTCCTACCTACAGGTGTTTCGGCCAATCAGGAGGCAGCTGTTACACTGTAAGTTCGAGTCTGTGTTGTGTTTGTGAACGTCACGTCCAGCTGTACATTCAGTAACGTTCCTGCTCTTCATGGAATCGTTTCCAGGATATGTTCAATGACTTTCCATGCTGTCCATGCAAACTGACTTTCACTAAAATAACATTGAAATAAATGTGGGTTTGTTTGTGGTGCGTTCACTGACCTCCTCAGGAGGCGTTCAGGAGCTCTCTGGGGCGTTTCAGGACAGAACTGTTGGGCTGCTGCTTTACTGTTGTTTGGATTGTAAACAGCTTTCACCGTCTTTGTTTATTTATCTTCTTAAACGTATCTGACAGGTTGAGCCACTCTGTGAGACTGAGAATCAATTTGTCATGTTCAGGAAGAACGTTCTTGTCCTTTAAAATCTGAAATATCAGGACTTTATTCTGAACATGTTTCTTTTTCTTATGTTTTTCTCAATATTCAGGTTTTATTCGTTGAATCTTCTTCAGGATGATGTTTGGAATCTTCACGAACTCAAGGAGCGTTTCTTCAAACTGTCACAACTTTATTCTTCTAATATTCGACTTGATGAAATCTTAGATCACGTCTCTGTGTATCTATTGATCCTTACAGAGACCATCAGCATGTGAACAGGCGTAACCATGGAAACATTACCACCCCTCCTGTGACCTGAACAGGTAAAAATAAACAGGTGAGTCAGTAAGTGCACTGCTGCCCTCTGCTGGTCAGACTCTTGATGATTCTCTACATGTGAAGCTTGAAGCGAGAACACGCACGATGCTCCTCTTCTCTATCTTGTCTCTACGTTTCACTCTGTTAAAGGGGAGATCAGAGGTCAGAGGTCAGGGGTCAGAGGTCAGAGGTCAGGGGTCAGAGGTCAGAGGACTTCAGGTACCTCGGGTGTCCTCCTTTCGTTCTCCCACCTGCTGTGTCTCACATCACCTGCCTCCCCTCTCACCCTCAACAGACGCCATCTTGGCTTCGTAGCTGAGGGGGAGGGGCCACCAGCGTTATCAACTACGTGAAAACGGCGGCAGAGGAAGGAGGAGACGTCGTCGACACTGATGACGACATTATGTCCGTGTCACATGACACAGGAAGTAAAACATTCATTCAAGAGTCAAGTGAACAAAGCAGCAGATGTTTTAGTGTCACGTGATCGTGGTCACATGACGCGATCCACACGTCCAGTGAGAGGACGACAGAGACGACGCTACACTGAGTACTACGACGAGTACTACATGTGATTACACTGAGTACTACGCTGAGCACACTGAGTACTACAGCGAGTACACTGAGTACTACAACAAGTACTACATGTGAGTACACTGAGTACTACACTGAGTACACTGAGCACTACAGCGTGTACACTGAGTACTACACTGAGTACTACGACAAGTACTACATGTGAGTACACTGAGTATTACACTAAGTACACTGAGTACCACAACAAGTACTACATGTGAGTACACTGAGTATTACATGTGATATTACGAGTACTACATGTCAGTACATTTGGTAGTACAGTGAGTACTACATGTGAGTACACAGAGTACTACATCTGAGTACACTGAGCACTATACTGAGTGCTGCATGTGAATACGCAGAGTACTACATGTCAGTGTACTGAGTACACAGAGTACTACAGTGTGTGAACTGACTAAAGTACCTGATTTGAGACACGTCACTAGTTTTATTTTCAGTTTCTGGTCCAATGATCCTGAGTCATACGACGGATCAATAAAAGATCAATAACGGATCAGTAATGGATCAATAACTGATCAGTAACGGATCAGTAATGGATCAGTAATGGATCAATAACTGATCAGTAACGGATCAGTAATGGATCAGTAATGGATCAATAACTGATCAGTAACGGATCAGTAATGGATCAATTACAGATCTATAAGTGAACAGTAACGGATCAATAACGGATCAATAACAGTTCAATAATTGTCTCTTTAGGTTGAACTCTGGATGACGTGGTCGTCCTGGGATCTGGACTGAGGAGGAGGAGGTGTTGGCGGTCCAGGATCTCAGACGTCCTCTGTTCGTCACCTGACCTTCGTGATGTTCACCCAGAAACCTTGAGGCAGCGTCAGGTGAGACGGACGTCATGACGACGACTTCAGGTAAGTTTCAGCTCCAACAAACAGGAAACGAGGCGACTGTGGTTGTGTTGGCGTCGCTGGTGATGTGAAGGCGGCAGAGTCGACCGGTCAGACCACCAGAGCCATGAGTTCAGCCAATGAGGTGTTGGTCTGGATGGTGTCCTCGCCGTCGTGGTCTTTGTGAACGAGTCTTAGTCCTGGAGGACTGGACGCCACTCAGAGACCCACCTCTGCTGACATATGGCTCTGACAGTCCCGCCCCCATCATTAGGAGGTGGCGGTCTGTTTGTTGCGAAAGGTTTCAAAGAACGCCATCATCCCCTTCCTCACGCTGCTGCTGTTTCCCTTCGTTATCCTCGGCATCATCATGGTGGAGCTGCTGCCGCCATGGTAACGAGATGTAAGAGGAGGGAAGGCGGCACCGTCCATGGAGTTGGCCCGTTTGACCTTTGATGGGTTTTCACGCCACGACTTGGATCTCGGAGGCGGAGTCTGAGCCACCAGACACTTCTGATACTGAACCTGACGGAGAGGAAAGGACGGTTAGAGGAAGCTGCAGGAAATGATGTCATGAAACCAGCAACCAATCAGTGCTGAGCTGAGCTGAGTTAAAGTAACAGACAGTCATGCTGTCTGTCTGACAACCAAAGACAGACAGAGACACAGAGAGAGAGAGAGACAGAGAGAGAGACAGAGACAGAGACAGTGAGAGAGAGAGACGGTCAGAGACAGAGAGAGACAGATAGCGAGAGAGAGAGAGACAGTCAGACAGACAGAGAGAGACAGAGAGAGACAGATAGAGAGAGAGTCAGAGAGACAGAGAGAGACAGAGAGAGACAGATAGAGAGAGAGTCAGAGAGACAGAGAGAGAGAGACAGTCAGAGAGACAGAAAGAGAGAGAGACAGAGAGAGACAGACAGACAGACAGAAAGAGACAGAGAGAAAGAGACAGAGAGACAGAGAGACAGAGAGAAAGAGACAGAGACAGACAGAGACAGAGAGACAGACAGAGACAGACAGACAGAAAGAGACAGAGAGACAGAGACAGAGAGAGACAGACAGACAGACAGAAAGAGACAGAGAGACAGAGAGAAAGAGACAGAGACAGACAGAGACAGACAGACAGACAGACAGAGACAGACAGACAGAGGCAGAGACAGAGACAGAGAGGCAGAGACAGAGACAGACAGAGACAGACAGACAGAAAGAGACAGAGAGACAGAGACAGACGGACAGAAAGAGACAGAGAGAGACAGACAGACAGACAGAAAGAGACAGAGACAGAGAGACAGACAGAGACAGACAGACAGAGGCAGAGACAGACAGACAGTCAGAGAGACAGACAGATGTCTCACCATACATGCGGCCTGGACGGCCTCAGAGATGATTCCTGCGTCCGGTTCACACCAGAACACGTGACACTCGAATCGCTGCGTGCCGCCGTCAACGATCACAGCAAAGGTGTGGCTGTCGTGGCCGACGCCCAGAAAGGTGAGGAATCGTACCTGACACTCCCAGAACGGCTCCTCCCCCTCCTGTCAGGATCAGGTTACAGAGATTAAACAGAGCTGTGATGACCTTTGACCTGGCAGACTAAACGTAAGTGACAGTACCTCTCCTTTCCACAGCGATAGGACGTTGTCGGTGACGTGGATCACCGTCGGCTCCCAGTCGTCTCTGTCTGTGGAGTTCATGATGCTCTCGATCGCTCTGTTCAGCACCTCCATACCTGCATCACACAGACACACCCACAGGTACGTCACGGTTTCATCAGCTGCACTCACAGTTACAGTCCTGGATGATTTGGTGACACCTGGTGGTTAGTGCAGGTAACAGCAGGTGTGTTTTTTAAAATCCTGGTGACACAAGGAGGTTCACTCAGACTCTTCAGTTCCTGTCTCTAATTCAGGGTCTAAACTACAGTCACATGAAGAAAACACTGTGTTCAGGTGTGTTCAGGTGTCACAGGTGTTCAGGTGTGTTCAGGTGTAACAGGTGTGTTTCTGACCTACCCATGGCTCTGGACACTGGCAGGTTACCGATGTATTGGACCTCAAACTTCTGGACCTGCTGCCGCACCGCCTCCAGAAACTCCACTGAAACAACAGGTAATCAGTAAAGAACCAATCAGAGAGAAGCAGGTGATCTCAGAGAATTGCACAGGTAAGTCACCTTGTCTGGGCAGGTCTTCAGGTGAGATACTCTCCATGGTCAGAGAGCGAGAGGGCCTCATCAGCGCCTTCTCTGACATCATCTACAGACAGAAAGGTTTGTTAGTTCACTGTCAGTGATGAAGTTTATTATTCTGCACCTGTCGACACCTGTCGAGGTTACTTCATCACAAACAGTCTAATGACAACTAATGACATTCCCTTCAGCCTCAGCTGGACACTGTGTTTCCTGCTGATTGGATAACGTTACACACTGAACTAAGCTGAGGAACAAGGTGAACGACACACCTGACAGTCTGCACACACTCACTGACCTTGGAGCACATCTCATGCAGAGCGCTGGCGATGGCTTTGGCCGGAGCGTCGCAGCGAAACACGTGACACTTCAGCACACAGCTGTCCTTATCTCCCGCCACGAAAGCAAAGTCCCTGAACACACCACACACACACACACACAGTGTTCATGTGGTTGTGGTGGACCAGGTGATCATGTGATCAGCAGGTTAAATGGATGATGACCCTGACGTATAGAGGAGGTGGAGGGTGAGTTTAACTGTGTGTTCATGGCTCTGGGTGTGAAGAGGTAAAGGTAGAGTGGTTTACCTGTCCCTGCCCAGGTGGGGTGGGGGGTGGGGGGGGCGTGTTAAAGAAACAGAGAGAGTGACAGTGTTAGTGCGAACAGACAGGTAAACAAAGTGAAAGGTGAGTTTGTGTTTAAAGTCGTTTAGTAAAACAACAGATTTTTTTTTTCTTTGTAAAACAATAAACTGATGAGACAACAGGAGACACTTCTACTTTAACCATATGATGACAACTGATCTGCGTAACGATGAGTCGATTTTATATCATGAAAACAACAATAACATCTCATGACAACATAAAAAAGTGTTGTCATGGCAACACTATACACTGCTGTAAAAGCCCTCAGCAGAACAGACAGACAAAGAGACAGGTGGACTGACAGGTCTGATTGGCTTACCTGCCATTGTTGCAGCCCACCCCCCAGACACGGATGTTGATGATTGGCTGACAGTGGAGGGGGGTGTGGTCTAAAGGGTCCAACAAGGTGAGAGTGTCTTTCTTCAGAACCAGCATCATCTCCCGACCCTGCACACAGACAGACAGGTTGGTACAGTGGACACCAAAAACCAGATTCTGACAGCCTGAACTGGTCTAAACCAGATCCTGATGGTGTAAACCAGATCCTGATACTTTAAACAGGCCTGATGCTAACACTGTTCTGTCTGTTTTCAGAAAGCTTCGCTCAGAAGGGTGCTGGTGTCGTCACTGCAGCTTCTGTTCAGGCAACCAATCAGATAAGATAAGATAAGATAAGATCAGATCCTTTATCAGTCCCACAATGGGGAAATTCACTGTGTTACAGCAGCAAAGTGGCAGTGCAGAGAACAGGAAAGCTGCAGAAACTGCAATAACAAATATTTAAAACGATAAATAATAACAATATAATAATGTACTAAATATATAGACACAAAAAATTACATATTTACAACAACAGTAGCTAATGCATGAGGTTGTTACGGTGGTGAGTTGTCTGTTTCTGGTGTGTGGTTACTGAGCACAGTGTTTGTTGTAAAGTCTGACGGCAGCTGGAAGGAAAGACTTGCGGTATCTCTCCTTCACACACCGTGGAGCAGCAGCCTGTCACTGAAGGAGCTGCTCAGTGCTGTCAGACTGTCCAATGGGGCGGGAGTCGTCGCCCTGGTAACCAAGGCAATGGAGCAGAAGCTTGTTGTCTGCTTGTTGTTAGCGTGTTGTTAGCGTGTTGTTAGCCGTGTAGTCAAACCAACAGTAAAGCAAAGGGGCGATGCTAGTCTATCATATGTTGTCATAGAAACAAAACCATGAGCAGAATTTCTCTGAAGAAGCATTTGCCAGAGGAAAACGCTGTTCAGATACTCAGCCTCAGAGGACGGGGCTAAAACTGTGATGGATCCAGACTCTAGACTGACAGACAGGTTCAGCAGGTGTCTCACCTCCCCCGAGGCTCCCAGCCTGTCTCTTTGCTCGGGGCTGCTGCAGTGAGACAGCTGCTGGATGACGTTACTGACAGCGAGACTGCTGCGACCGGGAGACAGGTCCTCCTCCTCCACCTGCAGCCAGCCCAGTGAACGCACCGCAAAACACTGACAGACAGACAGGTGGAAAGAGACAGACAGGTAGGGCGAGAGTAGAGAGAAACAGGTGGAGAGAGAGAGAGTGACAGGTGGAGAGAGACAGGCAGAGAGAGAGAGAGACAGGTGGAAAGGGAGACAGATGATGAGATAAAGTGGTCAGTGAGTTGTTGGGTGACAAACATGGAAACCAGGACACAGAGAGAGAGAGAGAGACAGAGAAAGATTAAATCAGATTAATGCCAGATTAATGTAAAACTATGGTAGAGAGAGGTAGACACAAACCAGGAGAGAGAGAGAGAGATTAGACCACCACAATGGAGTGGACTCGCTGCTCTGAAGCAAAGAAGAACGTCACTTTATTTATTTTATCAGTTTGTACCAGTTACACTGCCCATGATGTCATCTTCACCTTCCTCTGACATCACAGCTGGAGGACACCGAAGATACTTTCTGCTTCTATAAACAAGATGGACGCCACTGTGTTTGTTCATAGTTTCAAGAATCAGGACCACAGACTGTGAGACATGATGCTCTAATTATATTTAGAAATATAAACTGGTACCATTTTATTCTATTTTCAGCATTTCTGTACATTTAATTATACATAACACAGACAAGAGGTCAGAGGTCATTTAGGTAAGAAATGACAAGTGAGTAAAAAAAGGGTCGTGAGATATGACTAAACCGCTGATAAATCTACACACACTTTTATAGATCTATTATTATCATTATTGTTGTTGTTGTTGTTGTTGTTGTTGTGGCAGAGGTCATACCTTGGAGTCAGGGTCGTGGTTAGTGAGATAATCTTCATGCCATGAAGACCTGAGGGAAAAGACAAAATTCATGTGTCACACAATGTAAACAATAAAGTGCAAAAGGTCCTAATAAGCCTGTAGAATTACAGGGACGTGTGTGTCTGTGTGTAAGCTTGTATTGCCATCTTGATAAGGACCAGTTTGAGAAATCAAACCTGAAACAGTCGGACATTTCTTCAACATGAGGAGATTTTGGCATTATGAGGACATTTTGTGAGGACATTTTGACAGTGAGTATATTTTTGCATTGCAAGGACATTTTGGAATTGTGAGGACATTTTAGCATTGTGAGGACATGTTGGTACATTTTGGCTGGTCTTCACAACTTCAAACGGCCGAGTCTGAGGTTTAAGACTTGTTTTTAGGATTCAGGTTTAGGTTGAGGTTGGGACGAGGGAATGTGTTATGTCATTGAGTGTGTGGTAAATAAATGTGTGAGCATTACCTGCCCTCAGGTGGTTCATCTGTCTGACTGTTGGAGCTCTGCTGCCCAGCTTCTGCCTGCTGAGACACAACACCACAGAAGAAGACAAACTCCAATTGTCTGCCTCTGCAGCGAACCAATTTGAACAAATCTGAGCTAACTCAGCTAACCCAGACTAACTGGGTTAAATGAACAGGTTCTAACCTGCTGTATCTGTTCTCTGTGTCTTCTCTGTTCTAACATGTTCTATCTGTTCTAATATGGCTTAACTGTTCTATTGAGTTTTATCAGCTGTAATGTGTTCTAAACTTCAGAGAGTGAACTAATGTGTCTGTAACCTGGCCTAATCTAGTCTAATCTGGTTTAACCTGGTCTAATCTGGTCTAATCTGGTCTAACCTGGTCTGATTTGGTCTAATTTGGTCTAATCTGGTTTGATTTGGTCTAACCTGGTCTTACATGATCTAACATGGTCTAACATGGTCTAACCTGGTCTGATTTGGTCTAACCTGGTCTAACCTGGTCTGATTTGGTGTAACCTGGTCTAACCTGGTCTAACCTGGGCTTACCTGGTCTAACTTGGTCTAACCTGTGTGTCCAGTGCCTGGGGCGTCCCAGTGAGGCGGGGGTGTTGCCACTGGGTGGCGCCAGTGGGAACATGCCAGTAGTAAGTTCCTGTGGAGTCTTTGATGGTTCTCCAGCCTGAGGGAAGGTCTGGGTCCAGCAGCAGGTTCTGGTCAGTCCAGATGTTGTCTGCAGAGACAGTAAAACATCTGTCCTTCATTCTGAGCAATGTGAAGATAAAACTCACAGCAGCTGTTAGCCACCACCCTAATGATCTGAACATGCTAGTGATGCTAATCACTGCTGACATCAGGTTCCTCCGGGTCCTTGGGGACACACCCACAGAGGTGTAGTTGTACGATGTGACTCCACACACACTCCACACACTCCTTCACCCACAGCTCCTGAAACATCATTCAGAGACCTGGTGCTGAGGACAGGTGGGTGCACTGATTACATCTCTAACCAGCTCTTGTCCAATCAGCTGACAGGAAGCTGATACTCTCTGCTGGCACATGATGCTGGGACCACTTTCATTAACCAGCAGCTCATGTATCATCATGTATCACTGCTTTCAGAGTGAGTGGGTCTGCAGTCAGTCCACACCACGCGTGGACTGTATCAGTTCTGTCTTGTGTACATTAAATTGAAGTGTCTGTTGTAGATTTTCATCAGAGTAAATGTGTCTGTGAATGTACAGAGGAGAGTGTGAATAAGAGTCTTAGTTAAAACATCCTGATGATGCTGCTGCTTCTGTTTGGGTTAAAATGTCCTGAGTGGTGGAACTAGAGCTCAGGTGTTTTAATGTTACCAGGGAGACGACTCCACGGACAACAACTATGGATGTTTAAAGTTCTCACCTGTACCTGTTCCTCTTTAAATCAACCAGACCTCTGTTTTACATGTGGAGTTGTGATCTTCATCATCATAAATGTTTCCATCAGTTCTCAAACAGAGAAATCTGTGACTTTAATCACGGTAACGCTCCATCTCATTGGTCGCCTGTCAGTGATGTCATATCCTCTCTGCTCATGTGTATCAGATCCTCTTTCTCCACCTTGGTGGTTTTCAGCTCTGTATCTGAACCAGATGAAGGATTTTAGTTGTTGGACGTCTGGATCTGAAGTTATCAGACAAATAAGCTGAGGAAATATTAGACAGCTCAGCTCCAGCCAATCAGAGATGCCCTGTGTCACTGAGGAGTGTCGACCAATCACTGACTTTAACTGTGAACCAGTTTGATTCAGTGTTTTTACTGGTTCTAATCAGCTGCTCTGGTTGTTGTGGAGAGGAGGAGACTCTGGAGAATTCAGCTCCAGGTCAAAACCTCCTGAACCACTGACACTGAAGGATCCAGACCAGGGGGAAACTACAATTCCCATGATCCCACACTGCTTCATGATGTCACCAAACTCCATCTCCAACTTTTATAATGGTTTTGATGGAGAGCAGCAGAAAACTACAAGTTGTACATTTAATAGATGTGACGCCTCCACTCAGCCCTGCAGTCAGTTGGTCCCTGTCACACTCACTGTTCACTGACACCTTTATACTATGGATTTGTATTCCATCCATCTTTATATGTGTAAAACCAGAGGCTAGAAAAGAGATTTTAAAGTTTGTGTCATCGCAATGTAAAGTTTCATATACAGCTCTTATAATAACCTGTATCTGTCTCCATGGAGACAAACTGTCTCATCACCAGCAGCTGAATCAGCTGTGATCAGCTGTGATCAGCTCCTGTCTGCAGTGAATCCTGATGTTCAGACAACATCACTGTTTCACTGTGATACTGAAGGAAACTGAAAAACAGGAGGATTCTCAGTGAAGTTCTGTAGCCTCTGTTTCTCTGGAGCTTTATTGTGGAGGGACATCAGAGATGATGACGTCATCAGGAAGTGATGTCACACTGAACCAGATCAACATGTGGTTCAGGTCTGACTGAGGAGTGAGAGGAGAGTACCACAAGAACACAACAAATCAGCCCCAACCCATCTCTAATCTTCAGGTAAATAGAAGCTTTTGATTGGTGGAGCTTGATGAGGGTCAGAAAAACACCTGTTCTCTACGTCACACGCGTTGAGTTGAGTTGTGTTGTGTTGCGTTGTGTTGTGTTGTGTTGCGTTGTGTGTTCGTGATATTGTCCAGCTGCAGCAGGGTCATCAGAGGTCAAACTGAACAGGACGACAGGAAAGAGGAGCTGAATAATTAATAAACCCTCACAGACACAAAACGCTGGATCAGCTGATTGTGAGACGCTGATGTGAGCGGAGCGGGGGAGGGGCGGTGTAATGGTCAATACACACTGACCGGCAGAAGGACCCACAGTCAGCAGGTGAAATCCATCCACCACAGAGGTGAACCAGTGGGTTGGACAGGGATCAGCTGATGTACTGGGACGTCACCTTTAGGGTCATGAGGTAGAAACTGGAGGGTCACAGACTGAGTGGGCGTGTCATCGGCGTAGGTCACGGATGGGGTCGCTGTGTTTGGAGGGAAGTCATTCCCATCTGATAATTCAGATGTCCCCCTGTGAGCAGTGTGATGTTTTCAACTCCAGACCGAGTCCTCACTCAGAGACCACGTGTGAATATCAGATCGTCCAGATTAAAGAAATGAACCATGAAACACTCATCAAGCCTTCACCAGAGTCTCCGTCTCCTGTCAGACTGATGAAGGTCAGACCTCAGTCTCTCTGAGCTCATCATCGGTCACAGCTGTGACTCTTCCTCCGGACACGTTTCCTTTTCACTCGTCATCAGCCTCTTTAAAACAGAAACGTTTGTCCACAGACAAACCTTTGATATGTGGAAACTGTTCTGATTCAGTAACTGAGCTGTAACAACCCACATAAACCAGTTCTGCCCGATAAAAGGAAAACTAACTGAGCGGACATCTGTGAAACACTATCCTCCATGTGTCCTGACCCTCCACGTCCTTCTGTCTCCACCCACAATTCCTCATGGCTGTGTGTGTGTGTGTGTGTGTCTTACTTCTATCTTAGTGAGGTCCTGACCTTTTGAGGTCATATGACAGACAAAGGGTATCCAGCCACCTATCAGAAGGTCAAAATGCTGTAATAGGACATTCACTGAGCCCCGTCCCTCCTCAGTAACGGTTGCTAACCTGACGATCGTTCCATCGTAGAACATCACATACACAGTTCACCATGGTAACGGTGTCATCACAACTCATGAGCTGTATCCCAGCTCAGGGGCCACATCCTTCATTGACGTGGTGTATGAAGGTGTGGCCCTTCGTAGCTGTCAACCGCAAATTGGCATTGCAAAGCACAGCTCCTGTTGCCTAGCAACCATGACAACACATAACTTTTCTTCAAAGTAACTTGAGGTTTTCAGGTCTTTGGTTTTAAAACAGTTGTACCGTTACTGGTGAACTGAGCTGGAACACTACACTGACATTAACAGTGTGATCCTCAGACTCTGTCTGTGCTGTTTGATGACAGATTTTCATCACTGACGCACAATGAATCTTGGGATATATTGGACCATGAACCACCTCTCGGAGCCTTCGTTGTCCAGGAAAAGAAGGACACACCTGAAGGAGCCTCTGAACTGGGACAGTCTGGTCTCTGCTGTGACGCAGTTGGTCTTCAGATGCAGTGTCTGAAGCATGTGGCCCCTGAACTGGGACACAGCTTTAGTATTTTTAGCTCAATGGGCCCCTGATGTCAGACAGACACAAACAAAAGCAGCTGCTTATTTTAAGTAAGCAACCATCAATTTTTACTGAAATGAAAACTGGAAATATCAGATTTCATCAGCTGTAGCTAGCTAGCTAATTAAGCTAACATCAGCTCCATCAGGTGGTTCTAATCACTTCCTGTGTCTGAAATCATGAAATCATGAACTCTGAGTGAGTGAATGTATCTGCTACATAGAGCCTCAAAACTTCCAGTTTACTTACTCTCTGCCAGCAATCCCACAATGCAGTTCTCTACAGTTCAGTGACTCTACAGCTGACAGTGATGACACAAAATGAAGATGATTAGCAAGTGTGTGAAATCTGAACTTACTGCCCACTACTGAGTGGTTGAGCGTTATGTAGGGAGTGGTGAATGAGTGAACAAGGAAATGATTCAGCCTCCAGCTGACTTTTTGTTTTCACCTTTAACCTTCTAGGACGAGGAGTAACTGATGTGTCGGTGCATCTGTGCATATATAGCAAATATTTGGTTCTATAAATGTAGTGATGTAGTGAACACTCCCAGGGCTGGTTGGTGCACTCCTGTAGCTGTCAAGCTAACTGTCATGCTAGCTATCTGGGAACATGCTCTTAATTTTTGTACTGGACTGTTTACTACACCCGATATTTCATTCAGTAAAGAGTCACTGAGGAGAGAAAAGACTCCAAATTTAGCTAGCTCATCACAGCCATCTCCCCCTGCGCCTTTCCCATGTTGGCATTGGTTGTTAGGTCTCCAGGGGCCCTCAGCTCATTAGCCTCAGGGCCTCCCAGCAGGTTTAACAAGCCCTGCTCAAACCACCATCTCCCATTTTTACATTAGTGTTCCAGCTGCTTCATAAACCAGGTTAAAACATGTAAACAACACAGAGGCTGCAGACAGGGGACAGTCCTCATAAGCCTGTGGGATTACAGGGACCTCTGTGTGTGTATCTGTATGTGTGTCTGTGTGTGTGTGTCTTACCGTCATAGTTGACTATGATGATGGCCAACATGTAATCCTTGCCCATCATGGCTCTGCCCTCCAACGTGTGTTCCAATCAGCTGATCACACACTTTCTCACACACACACACACACACACTCACTCACACACAGGCCCAGATGACTGACGTTAAAGCCTCCTCCTGCTCGTCTCTCTCGCTCTCTCTCTCTGTCTCTCTGTCTCAGGGTCTCTCGTCCCTCCGTCTGTCCCTCTCTCAGTCGACACCATCAGTCTTCTTCTTCTCCTTTGCTTTCTCTCCGTCCCGCGGTTTCCTCTCTCTCTCCTCTCATTTGTCCCTCCTCTCTCACTCGTCCTCTTTCTCCTCTCTGTCTGATGAAGGATGCTGTTTTCCTCCTCTGCCTCCCTCCCTCCCTCTCTCCTCTCTCTCCTCCTCCTGCTGATGTCATCTGTCCCCTCCCTCTCTGACTTCCTGCCTCACTTGCCCTTCACTGTAAAAAGCATGACATTAAAAATACATTTTTATAACATCTACACACTAAAATGTTTTTGCGTTCACCAGATTAAATGTAAGATGGAAAACAAACAATGAGGGCTATTATTATTTAGTAAGTACATGACTTTATTAATATTTATAGATTCATATCACCTTTTGTCGACACTGAATATAATTTATCGATCGCTATGACCTGAAAATATGAATGGATTACTGAACAGGCCTACAGAGGACAGGTCCAGGGACCCGAGGGGTCAGAGGCCCCCTGGGCCAGAGTCTTTGTAAGAAGTGACACACAATACAAAGAGACTCTAAACTGTGTCCCAGTCTCTAATAATTTCATAATTGTCATATTGTCATATCTAATTAATCAGGTAGTTATAGGAAATTTGTTGAATTAATATGCTGATGGTTTCTGTTGGTAGAATCTCATCTTCTTTCTGTGTCATCAAATATTAAAAGACTGTGATTTGCAGTGTTGGAGCAGTGAACTACATGTAATTAAACTAGTAGTTCATCTACATTCTACAGTAACTTGCTGGTAGTTCAGCTACAGTCATATGTGCACAGTGATTCAAGTCGTTCAATCACTTTTTTCCATTTTTATTTCAATTTATAAATAATTTTGGGCTAATTACAGGAAATTAATGTTTTTTATTTACATGATAACCTTTCTTATCTACTGTAATTGAACCCCCGTGATCAGCCCCGCCCCATTTTTCTTTCATCCTGACCAGGTAATACACCACCAATACATCATCACCACACACTGAACCTCTGTGTAGTTCATGTGCAAAAGCTTCGTGTGTATGTTTGTGTTTTTCAGTGATCACACAGCAACAACGTCATCATGGACAAACGTCCTGAATGAAGGAAGAATCATCAGGTCACATTGAAGCAGTTATTGTTTACAAAATCAAAACTGACAATCTTCACACTTTCCCATAAACAGTGGGGTCTTTTTTATTTTTATATTTTATGTCTGACCTCAGAACAAGTTGGTATGTGATTTTTTATATTACATTTTGTTATCATTTCACATCACATTGTCAAGTATCTCATTGTTTACACAGTAGTGAAGTAGCTCTAGTAAACTAGATTCTTCCTGCAGTAGCTCTGCTTTCTGAGCAGCTTCCCCAACACTGGTGATTAGACACAGACAGTAACAGGACTTTAATAATCAAAGGATTTCATCATCTCAACATATTTTTACCTGAAGCTCTCCAGAGGTCAGGCTGCGCTTGGTGACGTCAGAGGAGCCACGTGTCCCGGAAATGTTTTGTCGGCAGGGTGCGGTTCTCCTACAAAGTAAAAGCCTAAAGTTCAACGTAACTGTAGAACGAAATCTCAGCATCCATACATTCAATACATTGTTATTTTCACAATAATATTAATAATAATAATTATTATTATCATTATTAAATGACACCTGGATGTTGTCAAACTCGTGTTGTTGTCGCAGTTTTTCTTACTTACTTGCTTATACTTGATACATAATGTTGATGAAAGATACATATAATTAAAAAAGGTCAAAAGACGTCACCACTCTTTAAGCTATGAGGTTTATTGATATTTGCTCTTAACTAGTTGTAACACTTCAGTCTGAAGGCTGACATGAACTGCTGCTTATATCATGATCCACAGAGTTTAGTATGTAGTGTGAGTATATACGAAGAGCTACTGCATACTGTCCACAGAAAAGGACAAATACATGAGAAAAAAGACAAATGTACAGCAGGAGAACCAGTTGTAAACTCTGTGAACCTCCAGCAGGTCTTATTTTGATATTTGAACGGAAGTTATTTAGTTTAGTGTCGTTTCAATGATGAATTTTATTTAAAGTAAACAAAACACCGTAATGGTAACAAGAAGACACTGTATGACTGTTTAATGAAATATTAATTGTATCCCGAGGTTTCCTCTAACCTTTGACGTTGTTTTAACTCTTCGGGTTAGCCGTTAGCTTAGCTTCCTCACCGGGACGAAGAAGCTCTAGTTATTTGACACGGTGGAGTCCAACATGGAGGACATGTACATCAAACCAGGTGCGTTACTGTCACTGACCAGCTTCTGACGGTGACGATTAAAGTTGATGGGAAATGTTAATAATGTTAATGCAGTCTTGAATGAGTTTCTGTCAGGTAAGGCTAACGGCTAGAACAAAAGTTTGGCTGGTTAGATCCTGGAATGAGCGCTATGGCGCACTGACGAAAGGGAGTGACGAACTGCATTCAGAAATTTGGCAAGTTAAAGTTCCGTTTAGCCTCTAAGAAAGAAGTAAACACTTTATAAAGATAATTAAGGCATTTTTTAATTAATCGTATGTTGCCTTTAGTTCGGCACAGGAATGATTCTCCAAACATTTACTATTTAGGTAAACATCGAGGGTTTATTACAGGTTGCCTAGTTGTTTTTACTAACGATCGATAGGAGTACAGCAGTTAAAGTGACTATTATATGGTGCATATTAAGTCCAACGTTGCATCATAAGATTTTGTGTGTTTGTAATCTAAGTGCAGAATTTACTGGCAGAACCTGTCGATTCCTAAATGTGTCAAGTCACGTTGTCCTGAATGGAAAGACAGACAAAATTCTTGGTTTGGTTGGACTTACCTGCCATTTAAATGACAGGCCGTAGTTTCACCGTAACCTGCGGCCCAGGTATTGACAGGAGATGTTTGTGCACTTCTTTGCTGAGTGTCTGCTCTGTAAGGCTGCGGCGTCCGGTTTCTTCGATCCCACGAATACGAGTAATATATAACAATAACAAAACGATTCGACGAACTGCATTCAAAAATCTGGAAAGTTAATGTTCCCTGAGGGATGCAAAAGAGAAAGACGTACTTGTTAAGATAACTTAAAGTATTTACGAATGACTCGGTGTTGTTTTCAATTCGGCATAAAGACAATACGTCAAAAAGTAATTATGAATGTAAGGGAAGCTTATTAGTGGTTGTCCTGATGATTTTTCCATCCCCATTTATTCAGCGCGTAATAGCATTATAGCAGTTATTTAAGTCCAGAAATCAAATTGGATTTATATTGGAGTTGATTAACATAAAAATAATTATTTTGGTAATCAAGTTTTTGTCACATTCAATTCTGGGTAAAATTTGTGGTGGGAAATCTAAAGATTCTCTGATTCTTCTCTAATGAAATGATTTGATGCTTTGTCACATGTCACAGTAAACGGAATATATTTGCTTTAGTTGATG
This sequence comes from Trachinotus ovatus, assembly GCA_037074605.1. NCBI lineage: Eukaryota > Metazoa > Chordata > Actinopteri > Carangiformes > Carangidae > Trachinotus > Trachinotus ovatus. Next base: position 27,044,874 of record CM073644.1, read on the forward strand.
GAGAAGAGTTGGACAGTAGGTTAAAACAGCTTAGAGCATGTGGGAACTGTCATGGTTTCAGTCCTCATTTTGTAAACATGTATGTATTTATCTCACAGAACATTTGTATATTTTATCATATCTTTTTTTGGTGTATGTCCTTTGTCCTTGTGTCTTTGGTGGACCACTGCTCACTGTTGTCAGCTGTGTTTTGTATTTAATTTAACTCCAAGAACTGGAACCTGGAAAAATAATAATATTTAGAAAATTAATCAATGATGACAACGATCATGAATTTATGTTCTTCTCATCTCACTCTCATAAAGAGAAGAGAAGAAAACTGTTTCTCTAAATGTTGAATTATCCTGTAATTAAACGAAACACCTGTCTGTGTGTTGCCAAGGTAACCAGGAGCGGGGCTGGAATGACCCCCCTCAGTTCTCGTATGGCCTCCAGAACGCCCGTGGACCACAGAGGAACCGCCTCAACAAGAGAGCAGCTCCATCTGCTTCAGGTAAGAGAACACACCTGTCCCTACCTGTCCGTACATGTCCACACCTGTCTACACTTGTCTACACTTGTCTGTACCTGTCAAACAGCTTGTCTCTGATCACTCCACAGGTGCCGGAGCCCCGCCCCCTATTCCTCCCTCCTCCAACCCTCTGGCCCCACCCCTGTGTGGTGTAGCCCCCCCCCCTCTACACCCAGGTAAGAAACTGGTTTTTATTTGAGGAGTGCTGATGTCATCTAACTTTATGTTCTTACATGTCTCTGAACTCATTACAGCTCGACCTCCACCTGGCTGCATGGCCACGCCCCCTCCTCTTTCAGGGCCAATGAGAAGTCAGAGAGAGGCCTACAGCAGCCAGTCAGAGCAGTCAGAGAGTGAGCCTGATGTGGAGGTGGTGGTGTTGGTGTTGGACCAAGCGCTGGCCGCCTGCAGGCAGACTGTTAAAGTGAGTTCAGACAGAATCACCTGGTCTGGATCAGTGAGTCTCACCTGAGGACCAATCAGCTGCTTCTCTGTCAAACAGAAACACAGGTGTTCAGCTGGTTTAACTGAGAACATTTGAGGCTTTTCAGCAGAATACATTAGATACAGCTGATCATGTGTTCATCATTTCCTGTTTCAAAATAAAAGCATTTAATGTGAAGGTAAAGGTAGACCTTTACTGTGAAACCAGTGACACTGTCGACAGGAACAGAAACAGTTGGCTCATCAAAGACTGTGAATGGAGAATACATAGAAGTAGTAGATATAGTAGAATATGTAGTAGATGTAGCAGTAAATGTAGTAGTAGTAGCAGTAATAGTAGATGTAGTAGTAGTAGTAGTACCGTAATTTCCGGACTATTGAGCGCACCTGAATATAAGCCGCACCAACTAAAGTGAAAAAGAAAAAAGAATTTGTACATATATAGGCCGCACCTCTTTATAAGCCGCAGGTGTCCACGTTGTAACATGAGATATTTACACAGAAAGATTATTTTTATTTTTATTTTAATAAGTGCTTTTTTCCGAACAGTGCCTGTAACACGGTAGTAACAAGCAGTCACAGCAGTAACACAACTGGTTAAAAAAAAAAAAAACCAGCCTACCAGCCGTAGGCCGTTAGCCTACCAGAAAAGTCACTGATCCCTATCTTCATCTTCCTCCTACGCACTAAAACCACTGAAGTCGTCGTCTTCAGTGTCGGAACTGAACAGCCTCAGAATGACTTCGTCACACACTTTCTCAGTCTCTCTTTCGTTGTCGCTCTCAATGTCACTTTCGCCCCCTGGAGGCTGTTAGCCCGTAAAAATCTATAGATTAGCCGCATCGTTGTTTAAGCCGCAGGGTTCAAAGCGTGTGAAAAAAGTAGCGGCTTATAGTCCGGAAATTACGGTAAATGTAGTAGTAGTAGTAGTAGATGTAGTCGTAGCAGTAGATGTAGCAGTAGTAGTAGATGTCGTAGTATTAGTAGCAGATATAGTAGTAGTAGATGTAGTAGCAGTGGTAGCGGATATAGTAGTAGTAGTAGTAGATATAGTAGTAGCAGTAGTAGTAGTAGTAGATGTAGTAGTAGTAGATGTAGTAGCAGTGGTAGCGGTAATAGTAGTAGTAGTAGATATAGTAGTAGCAGTAGTAGTGGATATAGTAGCAGTAATAGTAGATATAGTAGCAGTATGGAAAGCCATTTGAGCATTTATTCCATATCCTTGATATCAGGCATCAGTTTCCTTCACTAGTTTGGTCTTTGTCAGCACTAGTTGGACATTTTGTCACACTAGTTGACCAAAAACACCTACTAGTGACTCCTTTGCAGCAACTAGTGGCACTTTTGTCTAACTAGTTCCACTACACTCCTTACTAGTGATGCCAGGAGCTGCACTAGTAGCAGCAAAATCCAAACTAGTCAGCTTTTTTACAGACTAGTGGCCCTTTGGACCAAACTAGTAACACTTAAAGCCTTACTAGTTAACTAGTAAGCTGCAAAAGCTCTGACATGTAAACTAGTAGCAGCTATTCCCCTCACTAGTTTACTAGTAACCTACAATTTTTTGGCACTAGTTAACTAGTGAGAGCCAAAATCCTCACTAGTGTAACAAGTTTGTGACTTTGTGATTTTACACCTTACTAGTTAACTAGTTAAAGTATCTTTTGAAATTACTAGTTAACTAGTGAGGCTCAAAATGTTTACTAGTTAACTAGTGAGGCCCAAAAATTGTGTAAAATGTTTACTAGTTGAACTAGTGGAAACTCAAATCCTCATTAGTCACACTAGTTAAAGCCTTTTGACCTCACTAGTTAACTAGTGATGCTAAAAATGTTTACTGGTTGAACTAGTGACAGCCAAAATACTCACTAGTCAAACTAGTTGAAGTGTCTTTTGACTTTATGAGTTAACTAGTGAGGCAAAACATGTTACTAGTTGTACTAATGAAAGCCAAAATGCGCACTAGTCACACAAGTTACACCAAATGCTAATGAGGAGGTGGGCAGAAACGGGAATTGAGGCTTCCTGTTGGCACTCCAATTCAAAATTTAAAATGTCAACGAATTAGGTCTCAGGATTTTGTCATTATCCCGCCCACTTCATTTGCATGTTTTGCACTAGTTAACATGTTGCCCCGAGGAACCGCAACTAGTAAACTAGTGGCTGCATGCTGCAGCTTACATGTTAACTAGTCAAAGCAAAAATCTTCTCAAGTTAACGAGCTAAGGACTATCTAGACTCTACTAGCAAACTGGTGTGGCTCAGAATGCTTACTAGTTAACTAGTAGAGTCCCAAATGCTCACTAGTTACACTAGTAGATGATGATTTGACCTTACTGGTTAACTAGTGAGGTTCAAAAAGAGTCACTAGTCAACTAGTAAGGGCCAGAATGTCCACTAGTCATACTAGTGTGGCTGTCTTTTGAAGATCAAAATGTTACTAGTGTAACTAGTAAGAGCCAAAAAAGCCAACTAGTTACACTAGTTTGGGTCTTTTTGGACTTTACTAGTTAACTAGTTACACATATTCTCGTACTAGTTCACTAGTTAGGTCCAAAAAGATTCACTAGTCAACTAGTGACATTGTTTTTTACCTCACTAGTTAACTAGTGGACAGCATTTTATGTCACTAGTGAGACTCTGTAATGAACATGTAAAGCCTTGCGCAGCACTAGTGAGCAACTGTACACAACTACTGAGACATTTGTTTGACATGTTGGACTTTTTGTCATGTTCGCCACACTAGTTGACGTTTACATCTTACTAGTTAGACAAATGTGCTTACTAGTTAACATGTGCGTGTCACTAGTTAACTAGTGAAGTGCAGCAACTGCCATACATGTTAACTAGTGAAATTTCATCACATCATGAACATGTTAACTAGCGCGACAAAAAGTCCAACATGTCAAACAAATGTCTCACTAGTGGTGCGCAGTTGCTGACGAGTGCTGCTTTTGCAGCTTACTAGTTAACTAGTAAGGCTTTAAGTGTTACTAGTTTGGTCCAGAGGGCCACTCGTCTGTAAAAAAGCTGACTAGTTTGGATTTTGCTGCTACTAGTGCAGCTCCTGGCATCACTAGTAAGGAGTGTAGTGGAACTAGTTCAACAAAAGTGCCACTAGTTGCTGCAAAGGAGTCACTAGTAGGAGTTTTTGGTCAACTAGTGTGACAAAATGTCCAACTAGTGCTGACAAAGACCAAACTAGTGAAGGAAAGTGATGCCTGATATCAATAAATGCTCAAATGGCTTTCCATCGTAGCAGTAGTAGTAGATATAGTAACAGTAGTAGTGGATATAGTAGCAGCAGTAGTAGTAGATGTAGTAGTAGCAGTAGTAGTAGTAGTAGATGTAGTAGTAGTAGATGTAGTAGTAGCAGTAGTAGTAGATGTAGTAGTAGATATAGTAGTAGCAGTAGATGTAGTAGCAGTAGTAGTAGTAGTAGTGGTGGATGTAGTAGCAGCAGTAGTGGTAGTAGATGTAGTAGCAGTAGTAGTAGTAGTAGTGGATGTAGTGATCTGGGACATGGTCTGACTCTGCACCAGGTCTGTTCAGACGAGTCAGACTCTGACCGACGCTGTAACCTTTGACCTGTCTGCAGGATCAGGTGTGTAATGATGTGGCAAAGAGGCTTCGCCTCCTGGAGGAGAGCTGGAGGTCAGGTAGACTGAGCCTACCTGTCAGGAGACGCATGGACACCCTGGCTCAAGGTGACCTGTCTCATCACACACCTGTCTGTGTCACCATCTGTCTACCTGCCTCAGTATTTGCCTGTCTGAACACTTACCTGTCTGTCTCTCAGAGTTGCAGTTGGGTCACTGGGACGCAGCTGATGAGATCCATCGCTCTCTGATGGTCGATCATGTGACGGAGGTCAGCCAGTGGATGGTTGGAGTCAAGCGACTCATCGCTGAGACGCGAAAGCTGAGTCCAGAATTCTTAGGACCTCTCCAGAAACCTGCAGAACCACCAGTCCAGGACGCTGCAGAACCAGTGAAGAACTCTGCAGAACCAGTCCAGGAACCAGTCTCCTAGTCCTGCCTCTTTTAATCCTGCAGGTTTCTTTCTTCTCTTGACAAATGTTAACTGTTCTGATCAAAACCAGGACCTTGAGATGATGATCCTTATATTCACACATCAGCAGAAGGTCAAAGGTCAGAACCCCAGGAGCAGGTAGGAGTTCTGTGATTTGGTATGGGACAGAACTTCTGTTCTTCTGGTCTGGGCTTGACTGAATCTGGACTCTGAAGTTTGGACATTAAAGCAACATTATGCAACTATTTCACCTGGAAACAGCTGATGGTGATAGGTGCCCCCCCAACACACACACACACGCACGCACGCACGCGTGCGGGGGTTTGTCCTGACGTGATGACCAGGAGATGATGTTTGTTGTGTAGTTTCAGGAGCCGTGCTGCCTCCAGTCTGAGCCTCACAGAATTTAAAGCACCAGTTTCCTGTGATTACCACATGTGGCACCAGAGGGCGCTGCTGCTGCTGCTGCTGCTGCTGGGTGTTCTACTCTGGTCTCTAGACTCTAAACTCTGGTCTTCAGATTTTTGACTCGAGACTGTGGACCGTCAGCTCTGGTCTCTGAACTTTAGATTCTAGAGTCTAAATTCTGTTTTTTAGACTTGAACTCTGGGCTCTAAATACTCTTGATGCTCAAAAGTCTGGACTCTAGACTGCATCCTGATCTCTGGTCTCATGAAGAACCACTTCACACCTAGAGACAAGCTCCTAACACCCAGAATCCCCGTGTCCCTGCTCTGTCTGGACCTTCTCTGGAGTGACAGTACAGCTCAATTTACAGGTTCAGACTGTGATGAAGTGAATCATGAACTGGTTTTAGATCAAACCTTTTATGTGGGAATACATCTCTTTCTCTTTCCTTTCTATGTTGGAGCATCTTTGATTTTCTGAGTGTTTTTATTCATCATGTTTAGGTATCTGGAACATCAGGTCCCCAGAGACCTGATCCTAACCCTGTAAATCCCTGGTCCAGTTTTGTTGGGCTGCTCATTTCATGGTAACAAGGTTTTAAAGTGACCATCATGATGATGTTCATTTAAATACATTTGTTGAGTCACTGTCAGTGGATGAGGTAACATGATGGTGACTGACTGTATGACCCACTGATCAGAGCTCAGCAGTATTAAACCATGTACAACTTAACATTAAAAGCATTTAAGTGCTGAAACACACGTTGACTTTTATTATGAAGTGGTCACAGGAAATGCAATGTATTTGTCAGTGGGCTCACCAGCAAAGTCATGAGCAGTCACAGTGATGAAGAGTCAGGAGCAGCTAGTGATGAAGAGTCAGGAGCAGCTAGTGATGAAGAGTCAGGAGCAGTCACAGTGATAAAGAGTTTCATGTGGGAGGGGCTAACAGCCTTCAAACTGTTGTATTTGGAGAAATAAAACAGGAAGTCCTTTTTTATTATCAGTGGTTTGATTTAGATTCAGCTTCTCGAGTGTTTGATGATTTTTTAGACATTTGCAGCTTCCAGCAGCTCAATCTGAACTCTGCTGACCATTCAGCACTTCTTCACTCCTCCTCCTCTCTCCAGGGATGAAGAGGAGGAGACGAGGAGGAGGAGGCTCAAAAAGAGGAAACCAAGCAGAAAAGATGAGTGACAGAAAGAGAGAATCATGGAGAAAGAAGCTGATCCCTGCGGAGACAAACAAACCTAAAAATAGACTGAGGAAGATAAAAGAAAGACGAGGAGAGAGGTGTGTCCTCCGGCCACAGGTCACTGAGACTGAGGAAAATACAACCAGAGAAACTATAAAACAGCTGGAGCTGATTCTAATCACCAACTGATCAATTATCTGGTCTGTGAAGACGGTGACGTCTTCAGATAACTGACATACAAAAATATTCATCTTCACACCATCAAAGAAGATCATAATCAACATCATCATTCTTTCCTAATAAACACTGATCAGTTATAACACCTGATTGATTACAGAGATACAGTCCAGAGATACAGCTTAAAAACCACAAGCTGAGTCTGGGACAGGACCAAACCTGGTGCAGTCCAACACCCAGTGAAAACCTGCAGGACTTCCTGCTGGGATCACAGACTCCGCTCTCACTCTGGTTATACAGGAACTCGTAGAAACAGACCCAGTACCCCAGACTCCTAGTCTACAAACACGTGGACTGGATAGATAAACTCCCACGACAACTCCAGGATCTGTGCAAAAGTAAAAAGCTGGTTAACTAATCCAGGACCAGGACAGAATCCACATCAGTCCTCCTAAAACTGAGGCTCAACCATCAGCTGGAGTCCTTTTTCCAGCAGCCTGAGAGTGTGAAGCCCCAATACTTGGAGCTTACCCCCTGGTCCCCTTTTCAAAAAGTGGGAACCACTACCCCAGTCTGCCAGTCCACAGGTACTGTCCTCAACCTCCATGAAACACTGATGACAAGTGTCGATCAAGACATCACCTCAGTGTCCACAGCATCAGCCCTGGAGGGTCCAGAGCCGTCAGCCCTTCAGAGTCAGTCCACACTCAGCTCTTTGCTGAGGATCTTCCTGCGCCAAAGAAATGGACCATGCTTCACCTGAGTCTTCCAGTTCTGCCTCCTCTATGCCACAAGATCCTCAATTCAGGGCGGCGGTTTCCCTCCACTCCTGAGGCCTGCCTCCCTCCTGCGTCTGAGTCCTTGCCTGAACATCTTTAAGGCTGACAGCAGTCTTTCTCCGTGGCCTCCCTGAACTCTTCACTCCATTGCCACGTTTTTCATCCCCTGAAAACCCAGGTAGGCCAACAGGTAAACCAACAGGTAAACCAACAGGTCTGCAGGCGCTGGAGTGGTAGTAGAGGTGGTCGCTGTAGCTGTTCAGTAGAAACAGTATTTGCAGTAGCAGTACGTAGTGATATATGAAGTAAAAACAGTAGTAGGAATATTTGCAGTAGTAGTAATACTATTTCCAGCAGTTGTAGCAGAAGTATTAGCAGTAGTATTATTAGTATAGTAAGTACAAGTAGCAGTAGCAGTAGTGGCAATAATAGTGAAAGCACATATCAGTAGTCATAAAAATATTAGTGTATCAGTATCAGTTACAAGGCAGTAACAGTAGTATTAGTACTGTTATGTAGTAGAATCAGTCAAATCAGTGGTAGTAACAGTAGCTTTAGGAGTAATATCTCTAGCATTATCAGCAGTATATTTGTTGTATTATTGGTAGCATGTGTAGTATCAGTACTTGTTGTAGCAGTGGTAATGCAGTATTATGAGTAGTAGTACTGCAGTTTTAGACCCTGAATACTCTCTTGGAGCTGGCAGTGTTTGCAGTCTTACTTTCCAGCACAGACAGAGAGGGTGCAGTTACCATGACGACTGTGTGTGTGTGTGTGTGTGTTTATGTCCTAGCCTGTCATTGGCTGATGGGGGGGGGAGTGGGCGGGCAGGTTGAGCATCTGAAAGCGTCACTCAGTCTCTCTCAGATCAGGACAGAGAGACGCTGCTCTCCTCACTGCTCTCTCCATCATCCCTCCATCTTCTTCTTCCTCCTCCTCCTCCTCCTCCTCTCCTCTGTCCAGACCCAAAACTCTCTCTCTCACCCTCTCTCCATCTTTCTTCTTCTCCTCCTTCTGTCTTCTCTCCTCCACCCCTCAGACAGACAGACAGACGGGTCTAACTCTTGGCCTTCATCACCACCATCATCATCCTCAGTGGAACACGGACAAGGAGCCCCCTGACCCTCGCCCCGTCGGGTCACCATGGCAACGGTCATCTGCACTCGTTTTACCGAAGAGTATCAGCTGTACGAGGAGCTGGGCAAGTGAGTATCACCATCATCTTCATCAGCCTCATCATCCTTATCATCTTCATCATCTCATCATCTTCATCATAATAAATTAACTTTTAACTTTTTATTAGTTTTTGTCTCATTGATATTTGAGATTGAGATGAGATACTTGTTTAAATATCAACATAACTTTAATTACATTGTATATGTTTATATCTATACTTATATATGCTTATATATACTTTTATATATATATATATATATATATATCTTTTAACTTATCATTTTGGATTTTTTGATAGTTACAATTTTTTAAATTATTGGACTAATAATCATTATTATTACCAATACTGTAATTATCATTTTATTATATTTTGTATATTTTCTAATAAAACCTTTACTTATTTAGGCTATAGAATCATATTTTTAAAATATTCAAATATATATATATATAATATATATATATATATATATATATATATTATATATATATATATATATATATATATATTAATATATAAATAAGATGTTGTGAATAATCTTAGCATTATCTTCATTCTGTTTTATGTTTTATCATTTTTTATTATACTGATTCTGGTTCTCATAATACTTTACTGTCAATTGTTTATGTATAAATCAGACATAATATTTTTGTATATTTTTTATGCCTTGTGTTCCCTTGAGTATGATATGTATATATGTTTCTGTAAATTGGCTTTAAAGGTAATTTTTGTATTAAAAAAAATATTGATAATATATTAGAATGTTACAGATATTTATTTATTTTTACACTTACTCACAATAATTAATAAAACCAAGAACAAATATTATCTTCATTATCTATTATAACTTATAACAGGCAATAGTGACAGATAGATAGATAGATAGATAGATAGATAGATAGATGAGTGTAACACCTTTTTGACCTCATCCCACTCACTGCCCACACACACACACACACACACACACACACACAGAGTCACATAATGCCAGGTCTCTTACATAATGTGATGGTGGGTGGCAGAATACAGCTTTCATAAGAAACACAGACACAGAAATCTTTCTGTAGAAACTCTGCAGTTCCATTTCCAGGCAAAAGCCAGAGGACATTATTATTGATGCTTTATCAAGTTTATCAATATTAATATTATTGATCAGTACATACAAAATACACATAATGCACCTGGACAGTGACTCCCGTGGTAGCAGTAGTAGTACAGGCAGTGATTTTAGGGTCAGTAGTAATTGCAACACTATTAGCATTAGCAGTAGCAATGGTAGCAGTATTTTCATTAACATTAGCATTAGCGGTGTTAGCAGTAGCATCAGCAGTAACAGCACTAACAGTATCAGTTGTAGTAAAGATCTCATTAGAACATGAAAATGACCTTATAAAACTGGTTCCTCCTGTTGTGTTTCCAGGGGAGCGTTTTCAGTGGTGCGCCGCTGTGTGAAAGTGCTGTCGGGTCAGGAGTATGCCGCCAAGATCATCAACACGAAGAAACTGTCTGCCAGAGGTGAGAACCTGAAGGAGAACAGCAGCACCACATCATGTACACATCCGTCATATTAATGCAGAGGGAACCATTTATCAAAACATGGAGAACCTCAGAGTGTAGGAACCTCACCTGCTTGTACAGGTTTTTTGTCATTACAGTGTTTAATCAGCTGGGAACCGAGAACCCGAGAACCTGAGATCACCATCGTGTAAGGGCTACAGGTGATTGACAGGTGATCTACTTTACCTGAGTAAAAAGGTAGAACAGTAGAACAGTAAAACAGTAGATCAGTATAAAAGAAGAACAGTAGATCAGTATAAAGGTAGAACAGTGGAACAGTAAAACAGTATAAAGGTAGAACAGTGGAACAGTAGAACAGTATTAAGGTAGAACAGTGGAGCAGTAGATCAGTATTAAGGTAGAACAGTAGAATAGCATAAAGATAGAACAGTGGAACAGTAGAACAGTAGATCAGTATAAAGGTAGAACAGTGGATCAGTTGAACATTAGATCAGTATAAAGGTGGAACAGTAGAACAGTATAAAGATAGAACAGTGGAACGGTAGAACAGTAGATCAGTATAGAGGTGGAACAGTAGAACAGTATAAAGGTGGAACAGTAGAACAGTATAAAGGTAGAACAGTGGAACAGTAGAACAGTATTAAGGTGGAAAAGTAGAACAGCATAAAGGTAGAACAGTGGAACAGTAGAACAGCATAAAGGTGGAACAGTAGAACAGCATAATGGTAGAACAGTGGAACAGTAGAACAGCATAATGGTAGAACAGTGGAACAGTAGATCAGTATAAAGGTGGAACAGTGGAACAGTACAAAGCAGCTGTGATGTTCCACCACAGACCAACATCAGAGTTTCAGACGTCCTGCTGACATCACAGCTTTGATTAAACTTTATTGATCAATTCAGTCTCTTCACCTGAAACCACCTGAGTCGCTGTTAAACTACGATCAGCGCAAGGTTCAGGGTGACCACCTGTAAAGATAAGCACACACACACACACACACACACACACACACAGGCTGTGGATCTTTCTCCATTTCTGTTCAGGTTTTCATTTTTTCCAGATCACTGTTCTGGAACTGAGATTTCCTTCGGTTGCCTAGCAACACTCTGCAAAGTTGACAAAGAAGCGTGTGTGGTTTATATGTGTGTCTGTCTGTGTGTCTGTGTGTGTGTATGTGTGTGTGTGTGTGTGTGTGCTTATCTCATTCAGTTCAGTTTGATTCTGCAGTGACTGTAACATCACTGCAGCAAACTTACAGCTCATCAACACTGTTACATCATAATGGCGTGATGTCATCACATTTACATAACAATAATGATAATAATAATAATGATCATCATTTGTGCTGCATTTAATGATGATTTTCATCATTTATTCAGGTGATTCATGATTTGTCAGTTGTTTTCTCATTTCGTCCATAAACATCAGGGAGAAATGTCCCTCACGACTTCCCTTCCCAAAGTGACGCCTCAGTTTTTTTAAACAGCAAATTTTTTGCCCCATTTTGAAATAGTTGTAGTTGTATAGTTGTATAGTTGTGTGTAGTTATATGTTGTGGGTGTTGGTGAACATTTACTCAAATGATTAACCAATTATCAAAATAATTAATCTTCTTTAAATCAACTAATTGTCTTTGTCTTGTTGACGGTCAGGTCCAACTCTAACCCAGTGTAACTGTGACCTCTGTTTTCAGCCTTGGTACCTGCTTCCATCAGTTACATATGAGAACAGTGAATCAGATTCAGATGGTGTGTAGGCTGTTATAAAATAATGAAGAAAACTCTTAAATAAGAAGAAGAAGGACAATGAAGATGATGATGAGGATGATGAAGTAGAAGTGTGTGTCCCTCTCTCTGTTCAGACTGAGTCTACACCTCTAAATAAAACTGTTGAGTATCAGTAGATCGAATGATCCCCAGGAGAAAACAGGACCTTAGTGTGAGATGTAAACTCCTTCACACCCTCATAAAGTCCATGTGTTCAGAAGCCAAACTGCCTCCTCCAGATTTTCAGCTCTAACAAGCCACAAATTACACAACTCATCATCCTCTGATATCATTTCCACTGCAGCCGGCAGCTCTGCAGATATTTGAGTTTTTAATTGAGGGAAGCAGAGATGAGCCAGTTTCTGTCTGAGTTTCATCGACCGGAGGGTGGATGAGGATGTTTTCTGTGGTTTGATCAGCATCTGTACCTGGGACACACCTGAGTCTGGTCTGTGATCCAGTCCTGCTCACACCATCCTGTCCGGTCTGCACCCGCAGCTTTACATCGTTATTTCAAACACATCACAGCTGTGTCCCCGTTCAGGGTCTTAAGACTGAGTCACAGCAGAGAGACCAGACTGTCCCAGAAGGCTCTTTCAGATGTGTCCTTCTCTACCCGGGACCAACATATCCCAAGATTCATTGCACTCTGGTAATGAAAGCAAACAGCACAGACAGAGTCTGAGGATCACACTGTTAATGTCAGTGTTGTGTTTCAGCTCAGTTCAACAGTAACGGTACAACTGTTAAAACCAAGGACCTTAAAACCTCAAGTTACTGTGTTGTCAAGGTTGCTAGGCAACAGGAGCTGCACTTTTCGACGTAGCAGTAAAGGCGGGAACAGCTGGTGACGCAAAGTGAAAATCCTCCGTAGACCAGATCATTTTGGTTCAGACTACGTCGGCCATGAGGGTCCGCACCTAAAGCAGTGATTCCCACCCTTTTTTCCTTGGAGTCCCCCTTGCTTGCATCCAAGACAGGCCAGGCCCCCCCAACCTTACCCCCGCCCACACACACACCAAAAGAATAAAATGATTCATTACCAATCTTTATTTGCAAAAATAAACATCAATTGTGGGCTTTTTTTCTTACATGTTTTTGAAGGAATATGTTTCTCATTCCTCCTTTTATGTCACCAGATGTATCAAATACACACAAAAAATAATTACTGCAAAGACATTAAAATATTTCTCTCTTTTCAAGAGCTAAACATTTAAACTTCAAACATAAGCTTAACATTAGTGGGCCTTCGTCCTTACAAACAGTATGATATATCAGCACTGATATATCAGCACCTATGGATGAACATAATTTTCTTTTCCTTTGTTTGTCACCAGGTGTATAAAATGCAAACAGAAATAATTATTGCAAGGACATTAAACAATGTCTCTTTTCAACAGAGTTCAACATTAAAAGTTAACAGCCAAACAGAATAGGCACACACACACACACATGCACGCACACACACACACACACACACACACACACACACCTCCTTAAAAGGAATAAAGATTAATTTTCAGAGATTAATCAGTACCTCTGACCTATACATGCAGCTCTGTCATACATCTCCTTCAGACAATTAATTAATTAAATTATCTGTTGCACATCAGGTATCAATAAAAACAAACAGCAACAACATTTAACAAGTTCTTACTTATGTTTTTTGCTTAGTATCAGTCTGTTCTTTCATAAACTAACGGCCACCTTGGGCTTGCATACGTTTGACCAGGGATGTGATGTCAGGTGTGATGGTTGTGACAGCCGGCCTGAGGTCCTGGTGGACATCAAGCTCCTAGTCTGCTCTCGGAGCAGGTTCATGTGCCGGGTAAACTCTGTGCCACCAAACTGCTTCAACAGCTGTGGAAAATGCTGTAACTCTCCTCTTTTTCCAGCTCTGTATTCCAGTTCGCGTACAAAAGAGTGAATGTATATTCTGATCCAAAATGTCAGTCAGCTGTTCATACAATGGTCGATTGTGATCTTGCAAAAAATATTTTATTTTTTGTCGCAGTTCCATAAAACGCCCAAGCCCTTGTCCACGCGACCACCACCGTACCTCTGTGTGTAGCAGCAGTGTTTGATGATGTTAGCTGCTGGCTTTAAGGATGTGGCCCCTGAATTAAACACAGCTCATCAGCGCCCCCTGCAGGCCGCAGTCATCATTACTACCACAACATAAAGGACTGGACACAACAAACATTATTATTATTGGTATTGTGATGTGGTGATGTCACCTGTCCGTCACTGCAGCCCGGTGTTGGACCCGGACGTCAGGCCCTGTCCTCAGGTTTTTAGATAAAGTGTCACCTTGTGTGAAGCCGACCTGCAGAGTCACATGACATCAGAGGCAGCGCTGCGAGTCGTCTGCAGAGAATATTTCAGTCCACTTTTGTCAACAAATTAATCTCTATACATTAAATCATCTGTGGCCGCCGGGCCCTCCAGGTGTATACCTGACAGCCTTCAGGGAGAGCAGCAGGCTGAAGTGACTCTGTGACCTGAAGAAGACAGAAAGGGAGGAGGAGGAGGAGGAGGAGGAGGAGGAGGAGGAGGAGGAAGAGGAGCGAGCCCTGAGGGCTGAAGGAAGAATCTAAAACTGTGCCTGACACCTGTACCTGCTTCACATCCTCAACCAAAATCAGCTGAACCAGGTCAGTGTCAGAGGAGAACAGCTGGCGTCTCCTCAGGTGTGGATCAGGGATCTGAAACGATCCGAGAAACACTGAAGACAAACAGAGACCTGATCGTTGAGGTGGTGTCTGCACTGGATCTTTGTTGAGGTGGATGAGAAACAGCAGAGCTCAGGCTTCACTTGAGCACTCCAGCTGCAGAGCTGTTCTGTTCTCTGATGATGGTCAGTCAGGAGAGCAGCTGCAGGTAACGTTCACCTGTGTAATCATAACGTCACTAAGATTAACCAGGCTCTAGAGTTCAGGTTTTACAGTCAACCAACGTCTGGAGGGAGTTAAAAACCTGCCTCAGATCAGTCTGGGATCCGTCTCTCAGACCGAGGCCACGTTCAGCCCTGTGGACTCCAGCTGTCGTTCATGTGGAGACTCAAATCTGATCAGTTTGTCTCTGCGCACCATCAGTCTGTGAAGACGTTTGTTTTCTATGTCTGGATGTCCCGGTTGTTGTTTCAAGCTTCAGATCTGCAGCTCAGCTGAAAACCTTCCTCAGCAGATTCTGTGTTGGCGGCCGGACACTCGTCCCACACTCTCTCTCCTCTGAGCTCAGCTGGTTCTGGATCAGTCGCCGCAGCTCTGCTGGGGATGAACAGTCATGTTAAACTGAGCCAGGTACAGAGGGAGAATGTGGTTTTAGATCTTCAGTCAGAGCATTAATGAAGAACATCATGAGTCCAGACCCAGGACCCAGACTTCTCACTGAGGTTTGTTCAGCCTGATGAATGAGGACTGCCTCACTGTCAGGGTCTAAAGAAGAAACCCGCAGTCAGTAATCAGGTCTGACAGAGTCCGGGGTCCAGGGTCCAGAGTCCAGGGTCCAGGATCCAGAGTCCAGAGTCCAGAGTCCAGAGTCCAGGGTCCAGAGTCCAGGGTCCAGAGTCGGACCAAACAGTATGATGTCACTGTCAGAGATGGTTCATTAGTTAACGACATCAGTAAATCCATGTTTCCTGTAGAGACCTGACTCCTCCTGAGGTTCAGAGTGTGAGACAAACTGATGGTGATTCGACGATTTATAGTCTGAACAACTGTCAGCTGACGGCCAGCTCGCCTTGATCAATAATCAATCACTGTGTTTGTGTGTCATCAGATCATCAGAAGTTGGACCGTGAAGCTCGAATCTGTCGTTTACTGAAACACCCCAACATCGGTGAGTACTACTACATGTACTGCAAGTACTACTGCAAATACTACTGCATATACAACTGTACATATGGAGTTAAAAGACACAAAGTGACACTGTCCAGCTGCATTATGGGAAACGTAGGACCCAGTGTTTGTGGACTGCTGCTCAGATTTGGACCGTTCAGATTTTAATCCAACTCTCACAACAACAACTACAAAACAAAGTCTCTGAAGGTAACAATGGATCAAACACTCACACAGACACACACACACACACACACACACACACACACACACACACACCTACCTTCAGTCAGTGATGAGCACATCCTCATGTCTGACTGAGCTGCTGCAGTTGAACGACTGGAGCCAGAGAGGAACACACCAGTCAACACTGTGGTTGGATACGTACCACCAGTGACCATCAGGTCACATTCCTGTGGTGAATTCACAATAAAAGCCCACCACAGCTGTATAGGAATGTGCCTGGTTCAGTCAGAGGGAAAAACACTGAACATCTGAGCACGAGACAAACTCTTCATCAAAGTCTTCATCAAAGTGCAAACAAACTGAACCAGAGTCAGTCAGATGTTCAAATATGACCTCACGTGGGCCCAACTGGCCAATCAGCATGCTGCAGCTCAGCCGTTCATCCAATCAGAGAACTGTGTGGGCAAATGATGCTCTACAGATACCGAGGAGTGTTACATAACTGTGTGTGTGTGTGTGTGTGTGTGTGTGTGTGTGTGTAGGAGGAGGAGGAGAGAGGGTTTTTTTGCTTTCACCTAAGGACACTGTTGCCTAGCAACACACACACACACACACACACACACACACACACAACAACACATACACACACACACACACACACACACACACACACACACCTGTGTGAAAGCACTCAAAGAAATAATCAGGTTTTTCTCTCGAAACACTCCTACACAGTACAGCAGTGGGGTTCGATTTGTGTGTGTGTGTGTGTGTGTGTGTGTGTGTGTGTGTGTGTGTGGGCAGCAGCTTCTCTTTCCTGTATTTTATGTCCTATTATACCACATATACATGGAGCAGAAACAGACTCCTTCAGTCATCCACTGAGGATCATGTACTCAGATATTTACCAAAATAAAAGTGCCACCAGCCTGGTGTATTTATCGTTACTGTGTCAGCTCCGTGGCTCATATATCACACTGAACTGTGTCAGCCCCTTCTCATTTTCAAAAAACCTGATTTTTACATGAATCACTTGTCTGTGATCCACACAAAGCAGCCGCCTGCATCAGCCATGTTGCCTAACTGCAGAGGCATCTGCATCTAGCTTACCTCTGCTAGCTTACCTCTGCTAGCTTACATCTGCTATCTTACCTCTGCTAGCTTACATCTGCTAGCTTATATCTGCTATCTTACCTCTGCTAGCTTACATCTGCTATCTTACATCTGCTAGCCTATATCTGCTAGCCTACATCTGTTAGCCTACATGTGCTAGCCTAGCTCACCAGCTCATCAGTTCTTCACCTGCTCAGTGAACCTTTCTGTCTTTCAGTGCGGCTACACGACAGCATCTCAGAGGAGGCGCATCATTACCTCATCTTTGACCTGTGAGTCCTGCTCTGCTCTGTAACACCTTGTTCTGAGTCATGTGATGTCGTGTGATGTCATGTGATGTCACAGGTGTCGTGTTGCATTATGTTAACTTATTGTTTGTTGTTATGGTTGTTTAAGTGATGTTACTTTGTACTGTTGTTGTATTTCACAGTGATTTTACATGTTATTTGTGTCACGTCCCTTTGTGGTTAATAGCATTAAATTACATTAGGTTAAATTACGAGGTGTTAGAGAAGATAAAAAATGATTATGTTGTGATATTACAAATATGTTCTGTGAAATAATGTTGAGTTATATCAAATGAAATTATATTACATTATTTTATATTCCCTTAAATTATTTGACCTTGTGTTACATTATGTTTAGTTATACTATGTTATGTTGTATTGTGTTCTTTTGTGTCGCATTAAACTGTTCTTTGTGACATAATGTGTTGTGTTAATTATCTCTCTCTCCCTCTCTCTCTCCCTCTCTCTCTCTCCATCTCTCCCTCCCTCTCTCTCTCCCTCTCTCTCTCCCTCCCTCTCTCTCCCTCTCCCTCTCTCTCTCTCTGTCTCCCTCTCCCTCCCTCTCTCTCTCTCTCCCTCCCTCTCTCTCTCCCTCTCTCTCTCCCTCCCCTCCCTCCTCTCATCTCTTCCCCCCTTCTCTCCCTCTCTTCTCTCTGATCTCTCTCTCTCCTCTCTCTCTCTGTCTCTTCCTCCTCTCTCCCTCATCTCTCCCTCCCTCTCCTCCTCTCTCATCTCTCTCTCTTCTGCTCTCTCCCTCTCCCTCTCTCCCTCCTCCTTCTCTCTCCTCTCTCTCACTCTCCCACGTCCTCTCTCTCGTCTCCCCTCTCTCTCTCTCCTCTCTCTCTCTCCCATCTCTCCCTCCTCTCTCCATCCTCTCTCTCTCTCTCGTCCTCCCTCTCTCTCTCCTCCATCTCTCTCCTCCTCTCTCTCCCCTCTCTTCTCCTCTCTCTCTCTTCTCCTCTCTCTCTCTCATCCTCCTCCCTCTCTCTCTCTCCATCTCTCTCTCTGTCTCTCTCTCCTCTCCTCCTCTTTCTCTTCTCTCTCTCTCTCCATCTCTCTCTCTCTCTCTCCTCTCTCCCTCTCTCTCTCTCTCCCTGTCTCCCTTCTCTCTCCCTCTCCTCATCGTCTCTCTCTCCCTCCTCTCTCTCTCTGCTCTCCCTCTCTCTCTCTCTCTCTCTCTCTCCTCTCTTCTCCTCCTCTCTCCTCCCTCCTCCTTCCTCTCTCCTCTCCTCTCTCTCGTCCTCTCTCTCTCTCTCCTCTCTCCTCCTCTCTCTCTCTCCTCTCTCTCTCTGTCTCCCTCTCTCCCTCTCTCTCTCCTCTCTCCTCCCTCTCTCTCCTCTCTCTCTCTCTCTTCTTCTCTCTCTTCTCTCCCTCTTCCCTCTCTCTTCTTCTCCCTCCTCTCTCTCTCCTCTCTCTCTCTGTCCTCCCTCTCCCTCTCTCCTCTCTCTCTTTCCCCTCTCTCTCTCTCTCCCTCCTCTCTCTCTTCTCCCTCTCCTCCTCCTCTCTTCTCTCTCCTCTTCTCTTCCCCCTCTCTCTCTCTCCCCTCTCTCTCCTCTCTGCTCCCTCTCTCTCCCCCCTCTCCTGCTCCCCCTCTCTCGTCTTCTCCCTCTTCCCTCACTCTCTCTCTCCCCTCTTCTCTCTCCCCCCCTCTCTGTCTCCCTCTCCCTCTCTCCCCCCCCCCTCTCTCAGGGTAACAGGTGGAGAGTTATTTGAAGATATTGTAGCCAGAGAATATTACAGTGAAGCTGATGCCAGGTAGGAAACACATCCGTGCGTCTCTTCCTTCGTCTTCTTCTCCTCAGTTTTCTCTGTTGTCTGAAGCTGTTTTACTCCTCCTCATCTTCACACATGACCTCTGACCCTAACCCTGACCTTCTTTGAACAGTCACTGTATCCAGCAGATTTTGGAGGCGGTGCTTCACTGTCACCAGATGGGCGTGGTCCACCGAGACCTGAAGGTACATTAAATCATCACTGTGGTGTTTTTATTATTGTATTTCGATCCAGACTGTGTGTGACTGTGTGTGTCTGTGGCTCTCAGCTGCGAGCTCATTGGTTCCTGCTGAAGACATCACACACATATATGTAGTTTTATTCCTGTTAGCAATGTTAGCATCTCTAATGTAAACCAGGTGGCAGAATTAGCATGTTAGCATGTGTTCCTTGTCTCCAGCCAGAGAACCTGTTGCTGGCCTCCAAGTCTAAAGGAGCGGCGGTGAAACTGGCCGACTTCGGCCTCGCCATCGAGGTGGAGGGAGACCAGCAGGCCTGGTTTGGTAGGACCTGATACTGAAGTACTACTGACGTATTAATACTGCTCGTACTACCATGATTCTACAGTCTGTTTTACTCCAACAGGACACCTTCTGTGTTCCTCTTATTTTTATTAAACTTTATCTTTATTTTACTTTTACATTTTTTAACCTATTTCTTTATTTTATTTTATTTTATTTTACTTTTCTTTATCTTCATTTTATCTGGCTTATTACATCTCATTTAATTGTATTTGTTTATTTTAATCTTTTGTTTTATTTGTATTTTATTTCACTGTTTTATTTGTTTTCTTTTTTCTTTTAGTTTAAATTAGTTCTTTTTCTTATTATTGTTATTATTTTGCTTTTTCATCAACCCTGTGTGTGTGTGTGTGTGTGTGTGTGTATGTGTGTTTACAGGCTTTGCAGGGACTCCAGGTTATCTGTCTCCAGAGGTTTTAAGGAAGGACCCGTACGGAAAAGCAGTCGACCTCTGGGCCTGTGGTCAGACACGTCTTTACTGTCTCTACTGTCTCTACTGTTGCCCTTATTTCCTTCTTTCCTTGTTTCCTCTACTCTCATTCTTCCCCTGTTTTCTCATTTCACATCTCTCAGGTGTGTTTTGTCTCTCTCTCTCTCTCTCAGGTGTGTTTTGTCTCTCTCTCTCTCTCGGGTGTGTTTTGTTGTCTCTCTCTCTCTCAGGTGTGTTCTGTCTCTCTCTCTCTTTCTCTCTCTCTCTCAGGTGTGTTTTGTCTCTCTCTCTCTCTCAGGTGTGATTCTCTACATCTTATTGGTCGGTTATCCTCCTTTCTGGGATGAAGATCAGCATCGTCTTTACCAGCAGATCAAAGCTGGAGCTTATGATGTAGGTCATGTGACCCACACCTCTGTCATGTGACACTTTACCTTTTGTGACTGCCCATCTCTCCTTGGATCCACTCTTAAACTCCTCCCTCATCCTTTGTCATCCTGTCTCCTTTCCTCCTTCCTTACCTTCTCTCCTTCCTCGCCACCTACAATTTTCTCCACTTCCTTTCCTTGTGTCCTTTCCTCCTCCCTTTTTCCGCTCCGGTTGTCACCTCCAATTGTGTCCTTGCGTCCTTCCGTCATTGTATTGTCTTCCTTCCTTCTCTCCTCCGTGAGTCCTTCCCTTATCTTCTCTTGTCTTTCA